>JARVJO010031150.1:0-10219 GCA_031762555.1 Cynodonichthys magdalenae | reverse complement strand
AAACGGAAAAAAAGAGACAACAAAGCGTCGCGAGCGTCGCGAAAAAAACTCCGTCCACAAACAGGAAGTCTCCCTCCCACAAACAGGAAGTCTCAGGAAGTATCAAAACAACTTCAATCTTCAGAGCAGTTTGTGTGTGTTTTTATTAACTTTAACACTTTTGTTATTTTTATATTACATGGCTGCCCTAAAAATACAACAACTGTTTTAGTGCAAAGAAGAAGATCCATAATCTTAAACTATTTAAAAAAATAAGACAGTAATGACGTTTTGAAGACTGGAACTGTTTTAAGATGCTCCACTTTGATTTTGTTGCAGTCATGCTAGCAGCTAAGTACCAGCTTAATTTGCTCATGAATTCAATTAAATTTAAATTTTATTACTCCAAACTTATTCTGTTCAGAAAGCTGTCAACAGGTAAGATATTATTTGCTCCCAATAATTTCCATTGAAGCTCACTTCAAAGTTTATGAATTTTTCCTCAAAAGTTAGTTGGAAAAAGTAAAATAATACATTTAAAGTGGGCACATCATGCATTTAAATCCTTTATTTTCACATTTAAATAATTTAGTTGGGGTGTATAAAATGGAACTGCAATGCTTTAGTCTAAATTCCTGGTTATCGTAGCTCCACAGTCCTCTTCTGAGGTGTGTCTCAGATCAACTCAATTTTCAGTCATCTCTTTAAATCCAAATATGCAGTTCTACTGTGACATAATTGTTTAGAAAACATCATGGAAAATAGAGAAAACTGAACGTGTTGAAAAATATGACCCAAACAGAATATATAGATATCTACGCAGCACCAAGAGAGATAAATTAAATTTTTCTAGAGACTCCAAGAACACAACAAAATGCATTTAAGGGCTCAAAAAATGCAAGATAAGTCCACCTTTAAAAAATATATCAACAATTTTCATGCATTATTTTAGTGCCAAGTGGCCTGTACATTATCAGCAGCCATAGTCTACATGTTATTTGTATGTGTGGGTACATGTAGATGTCTAAAGAGAAAAAGAGGAAAGAGAGATAGGATGAGCCCAATTTGAAAGGCCAGACATAGCAGAGGTAATTTTCATACCTGTCCTGTGGGTAATGGGTCACAAATTTCATGGGGCCTCAGATATGAATGGAAGGAGAAGATTGTGATCCATTAAGGAGATAGAGAGGGCGCACAGAAAACCTTTTTTTTACAAGGGTAAAGTTGTAAAGGTAAATTAGTGTAGTACTGTTTATGTGTGTAAGAAAAAAATATGTTTTAAAAAAATATAAAACACATTTGAAAATGTGATCAAAATATACAAAACAGTTGTCAGATTTATTGACAGTCTAATATACAGTAGAAGAGCAACTGACAGCCCGTGGGCTACATCAGGCCCACAGGTGACTTCCTTCTGGCCTGCCAATGAGGCCCCCCCCCCACCCCCCAAAACAAAAAAAAAAAAACAAAAAAAAAAAAAAAATATATATATATATATATATATATATATATATTATATACTGACATTTTCAAAATGTTTACAGTTTTATTACACTTGGGTAAGTGTGAAGCGCTATATGGCCCTCTGGTAGCTTCTACAAAACATTGTGGCCCCTTCCATCACTGAAGTTGCACATTCCAGGTCTAATATTCTTCTGTTTTCAGACCACACCCGACAAAACTGCAAAAAAATAATATTAATAATTAAATTATATATATATATACAGTATATATATATATATATATTTGTATATGTGTGTGTGTGTGTGTGAGTTTGTGTCTCGCACTAAAAGTAACTATCCTTGTGAGGACATTTTTCCCTTGTGAGGACATTGTGTGTGTGTGTGTGCCCTGAAGAAACTGATGGGAGGAAAAAAAAGAAACAGAAAGAAAAGTTCCTTGAAAGAAAAAGAGAGAAAACTTAAAGTGCTGGAGAGTGAAAATTGCAGGGGTGGGATTATGAAAGATTACTGTGCAGGAGCAAGAGCAGGATGTGGGAGAGCCGGAACGACTTGGCTTTCATCTGGTCACACAAGACAAAGGAACTGCCAGTGACGAGCCTGGGTCCCCCTGCCGAGCTGATGGTGGATGGGCTGCTAGGAAATGCCTGTAAAGTTGCAAAGACTCAATCTTACACAAATAAACTAAAAAAATAAGTTGTTTAAAATTGTGTAAGTTTCTTTTGTCGCTGCTCTCATAATTTAGGGAGGGGTAAAAAATGAGGTCTGCTTTTTGTCCATTTTTGACTAAATTACATGTGTAAACACAAAATGTCAGTGTTGCGTTCTCACAAACACATTCAGGCATAATGGATAATAATGGAGTCAGAGGCTCGGTCTCCAGTTGAGTGTTTGTAGTCTAACTGAGGCCTCTGTGCAGGCAGACGGTCTAATTACACCTCTGCACCACACCACACCAGCCTACTGTCTTACTGTAGGTTTAGCACAGATGAAGGGGTTCTTTGTGTTTGCAGGAAAGACAGAGACAGATTACATCTTTGGTGCACTTGAACTTGTATATATGCTTTTGCAAAGTGTGTGTGTGTGTGACTGTGTGTGTGGGTCTCAGATTCCACCTCCTTCCGTTGAGGCGTGAACAGAAAGCATTACATGAGTTGTAGACTGGACCAAAAAAAGTGTGTGTGTGTGTGTGTGTGTGTGTAAGATTTACATGTTTATATATCAGTCAGCAGCCTATCTGCCTCTGCCATCTCGCTCCCTCTCACACACTCAATCAGCCTGGTCTGAGAAGGAGCGGGTGACCGTGGCTGTCATCCGTCTATGTCGTCCACTCAGCCATATCTAATGACCACTAACAGGCCATCTGGACTACCTCAACATACAGAGCTTTACTCCTGTTTCACCAGTCATACTTTCAAACCCACACCGTGTTGTACACATTGATATTCCATAAAGTTTAATATTTATGCATTAAAAGGATTGTGTGCATTAAAATGTGGTACTACCTGTACATCATACAGTATCAATGTCGTTTATACCAGGTTATGGAAATATTACTTGCATGACTTTCTTGTTTTAAGTAGGAGTATCCCAATACCAGTTTTTCCTCAAACAAAGTACAAGTGTTAATACTTCAGGTTAAGTATTTTCCGATACCAATGACTAATATGAGAACTTACTGAGTTAGAACCTAAACATTAAACAAAGACTTTAAAAACACTTTTCTTTTATTTAAAACAAAGTGGCTCTCCTTCCTTATAGACCTACAGCCTCTTTGATTGGATCAAATCAAATATATAGCATGATATATACTGTTGAATCTTCAGGTATTGACAAACTTTTCACATGAAATGTAACACAGGGAATGAAGTGTCGATGTAGGTACTGGTATTGGAGCACTTTACAAGTATGTGTACTTGTAAAAGTGTTGGTATTAATACCAGTACCAGGAACACCACAAGTTTTAAAAAGCTAAAAGTAATCTACCAAAGAGAAAGAATGCAGTAGAAATGTAATCCATCCATCTATCCATTCATCCATTTTCTTTATCTGCTTTTTCCTTTTTAGGTAATGGGGTAGCTTAGCCTGTGTCCAGAAGTCCCTGTGCAAAAGGTGGGGAACACCTGTCCAGGTTGCAAGTTGGGGTGTAAATCAGCAGGTTTATCACGATATGATGTTATGTTGGTTTGTTTGAATGACAATACGTTTCTCAATATCACAAAGTCGGCCATGATACAATTTTGATTCAAGTCCATGACAGTGCCACATAGAGGCGAATGAGACAAACAACCATCCACACTCTCAGACACAATTGCTTCTAACAAAACTAAAGAAGAATACAAAGGCACTTTCAAGTAATTTGAAATTCATCATTGTGAAAGAAACAATCTCCACAATGGGAATGTAGCAGAAATCTGTCAGTCATCTCTGGTTTCAACATTTTTTATCAGGCTCACACTGATGTCAAATTAAATTGTAAAAAAAAAATTGTAATGCAAAATGTGACAAACCCTAAAATTTACAACAGAGGGAAAACAAGACTGAATAAGTTCTGTTTAGGTTTCTTTAAGAAATTTTGCCAGAAAGATAAACTAAACTAGCTTAGCTTAAATTTGTGACGTTTCGTGTGACCAAATGATAAAACTTCTGAAACAACGTCCTTCAGACCAGACCAGAGATGTTTGGCCCTAATGAACAGAACAACAATCTATGAAAACCAACAGGATACCAGCACAGATAGGAACAGATTGTGAAGACATATGAACCCTACAGCCTACAGCAACCAGTAACTAAGACCACATGGCACACAAAACAACCAGATCTGGTCCCTGAGAGAACAAGTCAAAAATCTTTACTGAATGAAGTATCAAAGTTTTAGGAGTTTGCTGCAGCTGAACACTGTGGAACGAAGCATTGTTGAATCAAAACTAACTGAACTGTAGGAGAACATGGTAGACTTGTTCAAAAGTCAAAAAAGGTAAAAAAAAAACATACAGTACACACATCCTCTTACTCCTCCTCAGACTGTTTCCCCTGTGAGGACTTTGCCGCCTTGTGAGAGCCTCTAACTGTCTCTCAGGTATCCCTCAGCTAAGACTTTAATCTCAGCCAGAAACTAAAGCTTCACACAGCAGTAATGGGCCATAATGGCTGACACAAACCAACAGAACAACCTGCAGGGCCTTTCACAATCTGCTAATTCCATGTCTCAGCATCACTAACTCTGGTCCCTCCATCTTTCTTTCTTTCTTTCTTTCTTTCTTTCTTTCTTTCTTTCTTTCTTTCTTTCTTTCTTTCTTTCTTTCTTTCTTTCACCAATTTTTCTCTTGTCTTTGGTTTTCCTTCATTTCACTGACCTTCCTCTCTCTCTCTGTCTGTGCCTGCATTGGACAGGTCTGTCAGCAGTAGCTGATTCCACGGTTGGCTGCATACTTCAGTCTGACTAAAGCTTTGTTTTGGGACTGGGTGAACCCCCCCTCACACACACACACACACACACACACACACCCACATCCCTCTCGACAGATTCTTCTAATGTGTACAGGGACATGTGTGTCAGAGCATTTTTGTGGGTGTGTGTATAAATTATACTAGGACTTGTTTTGTGTACTTGTTTTTATTACGTATTTAGGACCGTTTCCGGTATACACACCTACCTTGTCAAGACCAGTAGTCCTAAAGGGGACCAAAGACCGATCCCAATATGGTGGAACTCCCATTGGGTTGGTGGTTTGGTTTAGGACTAAGGTGTGAATTGAATTTAGGCTATAGTTTTAGAGTCAGGTAGGTACCTGTGAGGTTAACCTTAAGGTTAGTGGTCAGGGTTAGGCTGTAGAAATTTCTGGAAATGAAGCATGGGAAGCATTATCAGCATTACCAATGTTAGCATTCGCTTTTGTCTCAGGATAATGACATCATAAAAAAAAGCTACGCACCAACCAAAGGCTGTGTTCCATTCTGAAATACTTAAATGTAAACATTAACATTTAGCCACATTTACATTTATATTTACACATTTAGATTCAGAATTTAATATTTACATGTATCATTTAGCATTTCAATTTAACATTTAGTAAAAATTAGCAAAATGTAAGAACAATGAGCTAAATAACAATAAAATGTTAGTGGAAATTTTTTATTAGGATTTTGCACTCAGAAAGTGACTTAAATAATAAAAAAGGTGTTGGTGACATTTTTTAACATTTCATTTTACACTTGGTGTCCCATATCCAGTTACTACTCTTGTGTTTTCCCAGTGTTTGTTGTAATTAGGATTTTGAATGTCACATTAAGTTTTTGTTTTTAACAATAAACTATTTTAGTTATTGTTTTTGATCCTTGTGTCTGTCTACGATGTGAGTCTAAACTTCCGCCTGACCGTGTCTGTATGTTTTTCAGGTAATTCCCTCCCTCTGCTCCTGGTGTAATGTTACCCTGAAGCTTCTGACTGAGTCACCCATACCACAGAAACCACCAGAAACCAAACAACTGACAGGATCCTGGAGCAGAGCAGTATGGGAGGTAAAGTGACAGGCGACTGAGAAACGTTAGCTGCTTTTGTGGTGGAGGAGACACTGATTTAAAGACAACAATGCAGACGGTGCTTCCATAGACAAGCAGGCGTCAAACCATCACTCAGACTGGTGTCATCAAGACACATCTCACTTTCTGCTTCTGTTTGATACAACAAACTGTGTATCAGTGTTTGCCTGCTTAACTTCTCAGTTTAATATAAAAAAATCATATAAGAAAATCTTGTGATCTTGTGTACTTTATCAACTTAACAAATGAATGATTTAAACAACATTGCCACTACGCTATCTATCAGATAGCAAACAGATTTAATGTTATGTGTTCATAACCATTTCACAGAGCCTCACTTCAAAATGTCTCAAGCATCTTTCATTTCAGTTCAGTAAAGTTTAATAAAATAATTAAACCATATCTTTTAAATTGATCCTCATTATCCTCTTTCAAAGATTTGCCAGTCTTATCCTATGTCAGCATGCTGGTGCAAGCCCTCCCTGGAATTCACGTACCATGTTTCACCACTTGATAAGTTCAATCAGTCACTGTCCTCCTGCAAAACCAAACATAAACAATGTCTGACTCCAAAAAGCCAAGTAGTCTCCCTGGCTTCAATCAAAGTCAAAAAGAATCCCCTATTTTTCACCCCTTTAGCTGTTAGTCTGGGAAATGGGTTTCCAGGCTTTGAAAAATGATGTGTGTTCTGAAAGAAAAGAATGATGGGATGTGTGTGTTCTTGTATACAGTCCCCTTGTGGACTTGGCTTGATGGGAGGCTACATCAGATCAATCACACAACCAATCAGGACTTAAATATAAAAGAAAAAGAGTACCAAAAAACCAGTGAGTTGCGGGCGTTGTAATTTTTCTAATTGGTGTAACAAAGCAGTAAGCATAAAACCATTTTCTAGACCTAATATGAGGCTACAAAGTGTCCTTTAATGGCTAATATCCCTCCAACATTTCCTGACAGCTTTGGTTTGACACAACAAAAAAAAACATTTTAGTTTTAATACAGGAGTGTAACAGAGGAGCAGATGTTATCAGTGTTGCCTCACAGCAAGAAGGTTCAAACCCTGGCTGGTCTTTCTGTGTGGAGTTTTCATGTTCTCTGTGTGTATGTGTGAGGGTTTCCTCTAAGTGCTCTGATTTATTTGCACAATTTAAAAAAAATGCAGGTTGAGTTAAAATAGTTCACTCTAAATTAGCAGTGAGCATACAGTACGTGTGTGTGGTTGTTCGTCTCACCTGTCTCTTTGTTAGTCCCAGGATGGATTGGCAGCAACTAGGTACAAAACAAACTGAAGTGAGACGGGCAGCAAAATAATGTGAATGACCAAGAATGCAGATTTGCAATCTTTCCGCACTAAAGTAAGCTGTCATTATCAAAAAACTGGCCATTCAAAACGTAAAGCATGCGAGTAACTTAGCCACAAACACTCACAAGACTTCATCAGGAAAACTGCCTATTTTCTCATTGACGTTGAGTCAAGTTTGAATCAAGTATCCAACAGATACAGCCAAGTGAGATACCAGTTTAAGAGCAATGCAAATTAGGGTGCTCTGAAAAATTGACCAGTCTATCTGCACCAATTTTCTTAATTTTGGAAAGTCTAAAATTCAGCCACTGTCCCCTTAAGCTCTGCTGTGAGCATTACCTATGTCTGGTTGAAACATGTTTGTTTTAAGGGTATTGTTCATTGTTTTTCAGTAAGATATAGTTGTAACATAGAAGGTGTATTGTGATCTCACAACACCTGACAGTGTCAGTTATTCAAAAAATCAAAAACGTCGAAAATCAGAATTGGCAGGTCAGATCAGTGATTGGCCAGAAAACTGCAATCATGCTAACCCCTAATAGAAATAGACAAATGAAACAAAAATGCAAAAACATCTGGACGCAAACCAATTTTTTTGCTGAAGCTTTGTGTTATTTTTGATTTATTCCTGACCATATCCATGAATTACAAGACAAAAACATGCTCCCTCCCTGCCTCGGTGCCTCCTGCAGAGTGGGCATGCGGGTGGTAAAACTGTGATGGATGTCCACCAATTGGATACAGAAGGGCAGAAAGCTAAATTAGTACAATTTGATGCAGCACTGTGCATAAAAAATAATGTTTAAATTATTTTTAGAGTGCTTATTTACCATGCTGGGGTTTACTTGGTTTTCTTTATTTTTATCCCCCACTTTTGAGTTAACCATAAATCGTTCAGTCCTTGCCTTTCTGGTTAACTGTGTTAGTTTTTATATTACCTCAGCTCTGCGCATATTTGTCTGGTTTACCATTTCTTATGTTATTCTTATGTTCCCATCTCTGTTTATCCCTTAACCCTGCTTTTCTAGTCTGTCTTTACCAGGCAGACTATAATCTCAATGAGGGCTCCAGCATCTTCTCCTACCCTTCAATCTCCAGCAGCCATAATTATAGCCACACCAAGTGGATAGGCTTCTTAAATCATTCAGAGATGGTTTGGCTTCCTGACTTCTTTAATTTTTTCCCTCCTCCCTTTTTGAAATTAAGTTGAAGAGATGTTCCATTTGGGCATGTTCTAAAAGCTAAATTATAACTGTGCAAATAGACGCTGCTCTACTGTGCACTTGCCTTTTGATATTTTATCTCATACTATTTATAGAAACTTAAATAAAGAAGGTGTAGAGCAACATTATACGGGGATAAAGTTCGTTAGGCTGGCTTTTTTACCTCTTGATATTTAGAATGAACATCAATGTCAAAATGACCAACCATAACTTTTTCAGTATTGAAAAAAGAATAAACTGCTCTTGTATCTTATTAAATCTTTTACATTTGTTGTCAGTATCTGTGTTTTGTGTTGTTTTTGTGATTCTTGTGTTTGTTCTTCTGTTTTAGTCTTGTGTATTTGTATATGCTATCACTTACTTAGTTTCTTTTTCCCCAGTTAGCCTGTTACACCCACTCACACTTGCACCCTGTTCCCCTGCCACAGCTGATGCCACTTCTCCTCATCAGCCCGTTTAGTTTGTTTGTTAGTCTACCTTCCGTTCCTCAGTGGAGAATGTGTTTAATATGTCTTTCATTGTACCTGCCTGGACCTTCTTGGGCCTGGTTTCTATTTTTTTATCTATTAACTTTTTTATTGTTTGTTACAATGCATTTTATTTTACTGAGCTCTTCTTGTAAATCTGGAACCTAACCTCCTGAACACTGACATTTGTAGTCTCAAGCTTTTTTCTTTTGATGTTTTCTCACCATGTATACTCAGATAAACTGTCTGACAGGTCTTTGTGATACTGATGCAGTTTTTTGTTCCATAAATGTACTTGAAGGTTTTCCCACCAGATTTCCCATCATGTATTTGTGTTAAAATAAAGACTAAAATGGTGCTGACTTCACTGTACTGTCATAAACATTAAAAAAAAAGTTAAGCAGGCAGCTAAAATCAGCTATGTAATAACAGCTGTGTAATAAAATAAATATATATACATTTTAAAAAGAGAGCAGTTTTTAATACTGAAAAAATATCTGGGAAAGCTAAGAAAATACACTATACATACAAATACACTATACAGAGAGCTAACTTTATGCATGTTAATAGTTGTCTGCCCTGATTGAAATCGTGCAAAGTAAATAAAATATTTTGGAACGCCAATATAATCTCGTATAGGATAAAGCAGTATCTCACTGCGCTGCAATGGTTGGAGTGGTGAATCCCAATTCTGAAATAAATATGAGAACATACACAAATTTTCCACTGCAGTCTCACTGAATTCTGAGTCATGCAGAAACATTTGCAAGTTAGCTGTTGAAAATAACAGCTTATTTCTGTGTGCACAGCTTGCAAAATATCTAGGCCTTGCACTGAATTACATTACCCACTTCTGCCCACATTGTACCCACATCGGCGCACTTTGTACCCTCCCATTTTAGTCGATGGATTACTTTTTTGAAATAAAAATGGGCAGATTTCAACCAGTTGTCTCAGGGCAATGTACAAATCTGGAGGAATTGAAAGGCTGCAAATTTTATTCCCAAGATGTTCAGGTCCAAAAACCCCAACCTCGTGCTTCTGGGTTTTTATGCCTTTAAAGCAAGCTTGTAATTTAAGTAAATGTTTGGACTTATCAAGGTTTCATCAGAATCAGAATCAGAATACTTTATTAATCCCAGAGGGAAATTACAATTGTTACGGCTGCAACCATTCAGATCAAAGAGATATGTGGAAGAAGTAAGCACACCAGAGTAGATAATTATAAGTATAAACACCTAAGAT
>JARVJO010031149.1:0-10221 GCA_031762555.1 Cynodonichthys magdalenae | reverse complement strand
TCTCCCAGAAGAGCTGGAAGAGGTGGCTGGGGAAAGAGAGGTCTGGGCCTCCCTGCTCAAGCTGCTGCCCCCGCGACTCGACTTCGGATAAAGCGGAAGATAATGGATGGATGGATGGATGGAGGTTGAGTGAGTTGTAGCTATTTTTGTGTTGAATCCAACAGTGGACCAATTAAACATCAAATGATTATTTTGGGAGGGTTTCATTAAAATTCATTCAATGGTTCATGAGATATTTTGCTAACAGACAAATACACGTGCACACTCATGGCAGCAGACAATAGATACTGTATATCTTCCTATTGACAATAACTCCTAAGACACTATAAAATCACCTGTCTGTCATTTACTGCCAATTAAATCACAGTGGTCTCTTTGATCTTTCTTAATAAAAAATAAGGACTATTTAAAACTCTTTATTCCAAATAAAGACATGCTTTTATAATTAAAAAAAGCAAGATGATTTTAAATTATTTTCTGTAAGCTGTTTGATCCTGACCGTGAGGAGAGGATGTCCATGTTGCGTCGAAGCCGTCTCGGGAAAAGGAAAAGTCACTCTTGAAGCGTAGGTAGAGCAGGTTAGATTGAGGGAAGATGGGGCTGGGCAGGGTGCTGCCACAGAACCGACCAATCAGTGGCGAGCTTGCAGTACTTCCATTACGGACCTAGGTGACAACACAAGCAGTAGGCAATTAAATAATGTATTATACAAGTAAAGAATGTGCAGACACACAGGTTAAAACAATACACTGTTAATCTACAAGAAGCTGGAATTAATGACCAACCACTTGATTTCATTTAATTGTGAAACTAATTTAATTTTTAGTACACTTAATCCTCATAAAAAATCTAAAATGCCTGCCTTTCTGTTTTTTTCTCATTTTCTTGCTATCCAAGTCAATTCTGTACTGACAAAACTGACTGAAAAGCTGTTTATTAATCATATGAAATCATTTGAATACAAATTTGCTGTAAACTTGATGTTTAGTGTTATCGTGATAACTTCTGGATGTCTGCGCTGAAATACCCTGACATCGACTTCCTCCTGTTACACCAAAAAAACAGGGTAAAAAACACTTTAATAAAGTAAACCTACATTTGTTAGATCATATCCACATACTAACAAATTCTATGGCAAGTCCTTTTTTAGAGTAAACTCCATTTTTAACATCTAACCTCAGTTTTCACATCGCAGAAATCTTAGAACCCTGCCTGAAGAAATGACCATTGAGTATTTACACCACCCTAACTAGACTGTATAAAATTCTGCATCTAGGATGAATACTGAAACACTGAGGAGCGAATTTGAGTTAATGTTTACCAGATCAGTGCCTTTTAACACTCTTATACTTTATAGATGACATATTGACTCAGAAGTACAGGTGAAAAACATGTTGGAGCTACATAACATCTGTCTGTCTCTAGATAAATATGGATCGTTTTACCTCCAAATAGTCAAAGTCACAGTTGACATGGCTCTCTAAGTCAAAATTGTTAAAGAAGAAAGAGATGGAGTTGTTCTGCGGAGCCTTTAGTATGATGATGCAATCCATGTTGTGGGGGTAGATGTCAGGCCACCCTGGACTCTTCAGGTAACCATATTCTTGTTCATATGTTCGGCTGCAGTCTGGAAACCAACACAACCAGTGTTAAACCACAAACAGTGCCTTTTGTGAATTATAAATACAAACGATTTACTTTTTTTTTTTTTTTTTTTAGAGTGAGACCAAATTCTCTTAACATTGGGTTCAGCCATTTACCTGAGAAAATAATTAAACCCTGTAATTTAGGGAATGTTGCTTAAACAGTCATTGAAGACATGCAGTGAAAAGTTCATACATCTGGGATAAAACAAGTCAATTTATAAAAGAAAATTGAAAAGTAGTCTTTTAAAAAAATATCTCGCTAAAGATACTTACTGGCAATCTGAAAGGTGAAACTGAGTCCATTTCCTGTTATGAAGGTATCTGATTTGAAGTTCACATGGATCGTTCTACCATGGCTGTAAAAATCTGTTGGACGACCATCTGATGCACAGAACTTATACGACTGTCCATAGTCCCCCTGGAAACACAAGACCCTTATCAGACAACAATGTACTGGTCTAAACTCAGATCTTCTTTGCTTTGGAATAAAATTTAAACTTCACAACATGAACACAAACTAATCTTTTAAAATGTCTCAATCCAAATCAGATCCAGCAGTTTTTTTTTTATTTTTTTTTTAATCTAAACTCACCAAAGGCCAATCCTTCATCTCCAGGTAGTTTGTTGAGCAGTCTTGGCTCGGTTGGAGGGCAAAAGTCTGGACCGACACTTTAATGGTTTCTAGGGGCGGGGCATCAAGGATCCAGCGACAGGAGGTGAAAGGAGGGTAGCCACCAGGGAAGGAGGGTGAGGTCAGGGTCTGTGCAGAACTTGTGGCATTCAGAGTCCCACCACAAATCACTGAAGGAAAGGCAGTTTAAAAAATACATTTTAAAAATATAAATTGTTTACATGTAGAAACATGTTTATTTTTGTGTAAAGATGTAACTGACATCCAGTAGAGTAATAGAGTAAAAAAAATATTTAAAAATCACCATTTGCTTTTTTTTTTTTTTTTTTTTAACAAAGATTTGCGAAAACAGCATGAACAGATTTGTTGGTACCCTTAAAAATGTATTATTCTTTGAATTCCAGTTATGTTTCAAATGATCTATTTGACCTTATCTACCATTACAGGAGCCTTCAAGCTTTCTATTAGCCATTCAGCCTATTTAAACATAAAAACCACCACTGGGTAGTTTGGTATGTTTGTGTTCACCACGTTAAACATGGAGCAGAGAAAACAAAGGTGAAAACTCTCTGTGGAGCTCAGATAACAGATTTTAGATATCTCCAAGCATCTTCATGTTCTGCAGACCATAGGTGCTAGCATTTTTAAAAAGTAGAAGGTTCATTGGACTGTAGCCAACCTTCCAAAATGTGGACACAAAATAAAATGCAACCCCTTGTTAATAAGATGGCTAGTTTGGATGGTGGAAACAGAGCCATCCAAAACCATTCAAGCTAAACTCCAGGTCAAAATATGTCTCTGTCTGATTATATCATTGGTCACATTTTGAATAATATTGAGCTCTAGGACAGATTAGACCAAACTGAAACTTTTTGGCTCTGGTCACATTAGCTCTATGTTCACAGGATTTAAAAAAACCCCACACCATACCTCCTGTGAAACATGGAGAGGAATTAGTTTTGGGGTTGCTTTGCTGCATCAGGCATGGGGAACCTTGAATCTGTGTGGGACAAATTGAAGTCTCAAGGCAAGACATCCTGGAGTGAGTGTCCTTCAGAAAGATAATGACCCCAAAAATACAGCTAAAAGCATCAAGAATGGCTAAAAAAACAAAAAACAAACCAAACAAGACTGTTCTTAAATGGCCCTCCATGAGCTGAAATCCAAATTCTATTAAACATGTGGGGAAAAGATCTAAAACCTGCAGTGTAAAGACACCATCCTTCCAACCTGAGACATTTGGAGCAGTTTTCTCAGGGAGATCGGGCCAAACTTCTTGTTGGTAAATGCAAACGTCTCATTGTGAAGCACAGATGTTGCTTGTTGGCAGTGATTGATGCAAAAGGTGCTGATACAAAATTATCAATTAAAGGTACAATCTTTTTTGTGTCCATGTCATTTTCATTCATCTATATGACTAGTATGACTCATGCAAGCTGCAAAATTATGGACTTTTGTGCACTGCTAGGCAACGGTGACAACCAAGATAATTAGTGTTTGGAATTGGATTGACTGTATCAGAGTGTCACGTTTCAAGTTTACAGACTCAGTTACTGAGTTAACGGCAGATTGAACTCTTTTCAGATAAAGATGAGAACCTTTTGTTTTGCAATAAACTAAATTTGATAAAGTCTATTACATGGTACTGCTCTGTAGGTGGCGTTGAAGCCTCGCTTCTCTACTGAGCTGTCAGTGACAAAGTGAATTGTCAGGAAGTTTCCACTTGACAAAAAGTAGGCAGGGATGGTAAGTCCACAAAAAGTCCCAACCACAGGGAAGTTCATGTTGTCACCATCATACACCTGTTAGAGATACACACATGTTACTGACTGAATTAGAACATTGCAAGACAAACTGTGCCATTATAGCACAATAGTTGATGTTATTCACATGACAGTAGGAGTTGTAAAATCTGTAATTGACTTTAAGTGGTCAATTCAATATGTTCAACTGAAAAAAAATATGTTTTAATAACAATGTGGTCAAGATATTTACTTTGACGTAATCATAGTAGCAATTGTAGGAGTCCTCAAGGTCAAAGGAGATGAAAGTTAGATTGATGGCTCTGTTCACTGGCATCTCAATGGTCCATAAACAGTCCATCCTGGGCTCATAACGTCCATCCAGGTTTGGATCTGGTGAACCAAACATGCCCATAGGCATGGAGAGGTAACCACCGCAGCCTTGAGCTGGACCTGAAGGAAAGTTCAGAAGAATATCAACAGTCAGTTTTTATAATGGGTTAAGTTTGTTATTTTCATTGATAAAATAATAATAATGATAATGATAAAGCAGGGAGCATCAAAAACAAGTAAAACTAAAAAGTTGTTGAAAAGAAAGGGAAAGAAAAGATGCACATTTGACTTCTGGACCAGTCTCTGTGACCATGAACAGAGTTACATGGGTGTACAAAATGGATTGATGAGTGGTTCTTTTCTTCCATGACATTTTATTTTACTTTTTTCTGTGTATGACAAATATATATTTATCTCATCTTAAGTCAACTTACCAAGCGTTTCACCGTAAGTAGCTCTCCAGCCTAAACCACTGACTGAGGAATCTGTTGCAAAGACAATGAACAGTTGGTTTGTGGAGGAGCGCAAATTAGGTGGAAGCACTGTGCCGCAGAATTTCCCCAGCAAGGGAGCTAAGGTGTCCTGTCCATCATAAACTGCTACGTAGTCGTAACGACAGGAAGAAGATGCCTCCAGATGGAAGGTGTTAAACCTGTGGAGAAAGGAAACGGGAACATGAAGGATGGGATCAAGTGGTTGTTTGCAAGTTAAAGACAGGAAAAACTTGAATCAAGTCCAAGTCACGTCAACAACTTAGCATTCTGACTGTCTTTCTTCAGACTCTACCTAGAGTTAACTTCCACAGTCCTCTAGAACGATCTTCTTTTTCAAAATTCCTCTAAAAGATCTCCTTAGAGCCCTTACTATGTGACCATTTATCTCATCAAGTTTTCTTTTAGTTCCCACGAGTCTCACATATCTTGTACTTTTTCCAATTCCCTTCACAGTCCAAGCAACGTGTGACGTTTTATTCATTTACCGTTATTTAACCAGGCAAATCCCATTGAGATCTCAGATCTCTTTTTCAAGGGAGGCCTGGGCCTGAAGGCAACCTATTGTACTTATTTTTAGGGTGGGGGAAATGGTAGTACCCGGAGAAAACCCACGCAAGCACAAGGAGAACATGCAAACTCCACACAGAAAGACCCCATGTCCGAACCGGGGATTGAAACCAGGACTTTCCTGCGGTGAAGCGTCGGTGCTAACCACTGAGCCGTCGTGCTGACATATTTAATAATGACCACTTTAAGCCATTTATGCATACGTTCTACGCTCAAAAGAAATGATTGACCCTTGAGTCAAATTTTGTTAATGTTTAGTGTAGTTTATAATGTCCCCTCTGTAGACTACAATTCAGCTACTACAAGTTGAAAGTCTTACTTGAGATCTATCACTCTGTCTGCTCGGACAACGATGTGGTAGGTGCAGTTGATGTTGTGGTGGTAGTTGATCGTGGAGAGTCCTGGACTGCTCACAGTACCTGCGGTGCTGTTAAAATACCCGCCGCATGCTGTAGAGATACACACACACACACACACACACTGGGGAATCTTGTTGCAAAGACAATGAACAGTTGGTTTGTGGAGGATTGATAAATGGTTATTTTCATCCACAACATTTTGTTGGGTAATTTTCCAGTTTTAATGACTTTACTTACGAATGGTTCTGTATTCAGCCATAAAGCCGCTGCTGGTGATCACAGAGTCTGAGTAGAAGTGGAGCAACATGGGACCAAAAGTGGAAAAGGGACCTGGGATGTTTGTACCACATAAAGTGGCCATAGGAGTGCTACTAGTGGTTGGGTTATAGATCTTCAGACCATCATACAAGCATGTGGAGTGTGCTAGACAGAGAAAAGGCAAGTTATTAAAAAAAGACTTCAGGCACTACATCCAGTAATTATCAAAAGAAGACATATTCTAAACTAAAATCTTTTAGACGAAAACAATTCTTGTTTTTCTTTTTGCCAAATTTCAACAAATACCTTCTAGTTGGAAAACCTGGAAGGTGAGGATGATCACAGTCTGCTCTCCAGCATCTATAGTGTAGTTGCAGTTAGAATAGTCGGGGTAGTTAGCTGGAAAATTTGGAGAGACCACACGACCACTGGCTGCTGTGAAGTTTGCGCCGCACCCTTTACGAAATAAAGAGATAAATATATTCTGAACATTTTCTTGGGACTGAAAGCCACAAACATGACTTAAGTTTTGCTTTGTATTAACATTTTATTATTTGTTAATCAAGATCAGATTAGGTGTAGATCAGATGTTCTATGTGAGAGTAACAACTATTGTCATGTTGCCTAAATTGGTGCAGTTGCTGACTAAATTTGCAATGCTTATTTTTAGACTTGTACACAATTAAAAGGTGTGCTCAAAGTTTTGTGAGTTTTTCACAAGAATAATAACAAGAACCAGATTAATATAAATAAACACTATGATTTCAATAGGCCTTTGCATCACCTTTATTGCTCAGGCCTAATATTATTAACTGAGTCATGTGAGGTGTCAGAATGCATTATTATGAATGCCAGGCTAATTTTCAAAAGTCAGTAAATACAAAAATAAAAGCGTAAACCTCACCAAATACATAAACCAAACTTTGAATGTGGTATTTAGTACAGAGGTGCAAATAAACCGATTCTTACGGGTACTGAAAGAAGCAGAGAACCCTTTCCCGGGGGAATCAGAAGATTGAAATCGACTTGAGATGACGTTATACGGAGCAACAACAGGTCTTGGTGTCGCTGAGCCACAGCCCGTCTTCAGCAGAGCTTCATTATTTTGGGAGCTGCCCGACCACACCTGCAGAGTCACAAGAGATGCAGAATTAATGTTTTTACATCAAAATAAAATGACTTACAATGAAGGCAAGACTGTATTTACCATTGGATTTCACCACAAGTTAATCAATTGTTTAAAAAAATGTCTATAAATTAGAGTTTGTACCTTGATGTAGCTGTTCCGGCAGGTCCCAGTAGGATCTGGGATCTCAAAATTAGGGCTGAAGCTCATCTCCAGGTGGTTCCCCTCATGAGCAATGACCTGCCAGGTACACTCCACGTTGGCTGGGAAGTTTTGGGGATAATTTGGCGACTTAAATGTTCCACTATCAGCATGGATCACCCCTCCACAGCCTAGTGTGATATAGCAATATATTGTGTTAGTATCAGCCAAACTGCTGAAAACTACATATATTTCAACACATCTGCATCATGTAACTGTTGCACTAAAGGTTGGCAGGGTAAATTCAGCTAACAAGGTAAAATAATGAAACTATTAGTGGTTTCACAAGAAGCTCTACCAGAACATGTCTAGGAACATTTAGACACAAAATGCTTTTCTTAAATACTTGTGATTTAAACGGCCCTAAAGGTGACTATCCTGAAATATAAAATAACAAGAAAGGTCAAGTAAGTGATTTAAAGCTAATTTATCCCTCAGAGATCAAGAACAATGCGAGTTCATTTCAAAGCATGTTCTAATATAATCTCACCAGAAGAGTCAGCAGACCAGGTGGCAACGAATCCACCGCTGGACACACTGTGGTCAGCCAGGAAAACCACAGCCAGTTTATTGGTGCCTGACTGAACAGTTCCAGGAGAAGTGGTACCACAGTACTGGCCAATAACAGGAGCACCAGGAGAACCTCCATTAAAAATGGTCACAGAGTCCCAGCTGCAGGTGGTATGTGGCTCCAGGTTGAAATAGCTGAAAGTCAACTGCAGAGAAAGACATGAGAGGCAGACCCGGTCAGTTTGTGATTGATAAGTCGCCTACAGTGTTTTAGGCTTTGCTACATTTCTTCAGTATTTGATCACAGCCAATCATTTCTGCATCAGCAAATGAAGAAAACAAAAATCTAATACATTTATTAACAATATTATTCAGGGTCACACTTGAAACTTGTTCATTAATACAAAAATCCTCAAGATTCAACTTGCCAAGATAACTAACAAGTATTTGTGGGAGGTATGAATATATTTGAGCCTGTATGTATAACTCAAAGCAGGTGTGGATAAGTGAAAATATGCAGTAAACTTAAATGTATGCATCCAATTCTTGTTTAAAAAACATTGAAACTGTATGTTGTATTTCACTCTAGAAAAAAAAGTTCAAAGAAAATATTAAAAGCCTCAAATCAATCTGCCATTCATAAAACACTAGAGCACCTAAACAACTGAAAATGATCAACAAGCATTTTTGTTCTTTTTGTTCACCACTGCACTGCTTTGTGTCCAAACATTATTTCATTTTATATTTCTTATTAGTGTTGCACTATTCAGGTACAGTACAAACCTTTAAAACCAATGAGCACATTTCTGTTAACTCCTGTGTTTTTGATCTCTCTAAACACATCTGGCAGTGTAACTTACTGTGATTGTGTGTCCAACTGGAGCTTCTAGCAGCCAAGCACAGCGACTGGGGCTGGGATAGATGTTGGGATAATTAGGACTGGACATCACCCCTCCTTCACCTGTTTGCCATCCTCCACATTCTGCACAGAGAGAACAGAGTTGGAAGTCTTTGTCACAATAAGAATACCACTAGTGTCATTTCTTCTTAATATAATCTATGGCATATGAATGTAATTAAAGTGTTGCTGCAATACCAGAGAATGAGTACAAGGCCTTGAAGCCCAAGTCGCCTTCAGATGAGTCCGTCTGGAAATGGATCCAGAGCTTTGGTGTAAACACAACTATGGGAATTTGAGGGGCGGTTTGGCCACAAAACTTGGCCAACATGTCCCCGTCTGAGTCACCTGGATGATAGTGTAGACAAGATGAGACAAACATGTAACAAAACAAGTCATTCACCATGGCTTTCCTATTCTTGCTTTTCTTTTACTTCTGCTGTGCAGCTCAAGCTCAACGACAATGTGGTCTTCCAGTCAGAAAATTGTGGGGGTTCGATCCCTGTCCTAATCCTGGGGTTTAGTTCTAATCACAGGTTTACTGGATGTTTTATTCAATGAAGCATGATGTTCATTTTGTAAACTTGTGTTACTATTTAGAGTTAAAATCCCCCAAAAACATACAGTATAGAATAATGGAAAAATCTTTTGTGGTAACACATGTACCACATTGAGAGATTCTGTTGGGTAAAGCACAGAACTTGCCCTACTTTGTCCACTTGGGTCTTCCACTTCCACTCAGGTCCTCTATCAGAGTCCTAGGAGCTTGAGGGCTCAGATTTTTATCTTAGCTGTTTCTAGGACTGCACAGATCTGAACAGAGATCTCTGAGGTTGTTTCTGGGATCTGTTGAAGCCACTCTACCAGTTTGAGGGTCAGAGTGCTCCACCGGCATCACTGATGCTTTGACTCTTCACAAATGGTTTATTTCCCTTTTCAGTGTTTTTCAAGCTTTTTGGGCTCCTTCTTCCTGACATTACAGTCACTTGGGATTTCTACATACTTCTGTAGCTTATCGACCACCACAGTCTGTCTGTTAGCCTGTCATCAGTCTGGATCTAGAAGTCCCACAGTATCTTAGCCTTGCTGTTCTTCTCCAACCTTAGTGGAGTCTCTCACTTTGACCTGAAGTCCCTTGGTTACAGGACTCCATGTACACGTTAGCAAAAAAAGCATCTGTGTTTCTCTAGGACTCTGGAGGTTCAGGTCATGTTTAAGGAGTATTTTTGTTTTCACTGTTCATGCAGCTTGGTGAGTATTACCCAGCCGAGGAACAAATAAAAAGTTGCTCTGTTCTGAATAGTACCAGAACATAAAAAAAAATAAAAAGAAAGTCACCAACTCAGGCCCATTACATAAACTCCCAGAACATGTTGGCTCATGTCCTGATGCATCTCAGTAATCCAGGTAAAAAATTCAAAAGGAAAAATAAGTAGGTCCTCTGGACAGCTTCTTT
>JARVJO010031148.1:0-10221 GCA_031762555.1 Cynodonichthys magdalenae | reverse complement strand
TCGTTCACATAGACTTTGCATGTAAACCTGACGCTCCTGACGCCCAAATCGCGTTCAGTGTGAACGCAGCATTAGAGGAGGCCTGAGACACAAAGGTGTAACAATGAAATTCCTGTTAAATAACCCAACAGGGAGGCTCTACTTTATTGTGGTCTTTGTTTCTTCTGTTTGCTGCACTGAGTTTCTGTCTTAGATCTGAACATCATGTACTCATTACACTACTCAGCATGTGATTTAGGTATCTTCAGGAAAAAGACAGAATGTCCTGCAGAGATGGCACAAAACTCAAAATACTGGACAACTAACGGATGCAATTAAAGGCCTTGCATTTCTTAAAGAGATGCATTTCACCCGCTGCCTTTAATGCCAGCTTTTTCACCTTATGCTGAGAAATGACAAGGTTTTGGTTATTTATCAACTCTTGAAAAAAATTATGAGCAATCTCGTTAAATATTGTAAGATCTCAAGTGATCAGTAATATGTTTTTGAGTAAATCTTGGCAATAACCCCATCAAATTTTAGCTCGTAACTGTAAAATTGATTAAGTTACAAACATTTTCATGCAGGAAAAGTTTATTTAACTACAGTGTCCATCTTGAATTGAAATGACTCCAAAAAGCAATCAGTTGTAGATGTACATCTGATGATTACATTCTGAACGTTTCATTACAATCTGTTCAGTAGTTCATGATATATTTTGTCAGCATTGATGCCAGTTGTTAAAGGCAAAGTTTCAAACAAGTTCTCTTAAAGCCAGCGGCCCCTCCCAATTTGAAAAACAGAGATGAAGAAAGGTGAGCTGGAAAAATTAGCAAACATGTTAAAAAGAAAGGTGAACAATGAAACTGGGGGGTAGCGCAAGATGAAGCCAAATGTGCTAAATAAACATATTTTCTGTGATGAAAGGGCCGAGGTCAGTGTGATGACATGGACCGGAACCAGACCCAGCAGTGACAGATCCAGGTTAGCAGCTCTGCACACGGTCCTTCATCCCAGACTTGGTTTATGGGTTAAAATGACTTAATAATTGCCTATTTTTATGAAAAGCTGCTTACTTAATAATCTTTTAGAAACTTATTTGTCTTTTTATTTATAGGTTACATGATGTCATGTCAGGTTTGGTTATACAGGCCCATCAGTAAATTTAGGTGATTATCATAATTACACCTGTTTATTGGTTGAAATTATTACTATTCTTACTTTAAACATGTAGTTGAGTGTCAGCACTGCTTGGCACATTGTCATGTGTTACAAATAAAACTAAATAAAGAAAAGAAAAAAAAAGTAAAAATGGAACTCTAAACTAGTTTGATACTTTATCACATTCATTTCCTGATCTCAGCCGCAGCAGTGAGTTTAAACCAGGATGATTCATATGTGGACTAGTTGATGAACCTGTCTCTATAATAGTTATGAAATCAAGTGTTTATTTATGTAAGTAAAAATATGTTTAGCAACCTGTTAAAATACTCCAGAATGCAGGAAACAGCATCTACTTCCATCAAAATTTCCTGGGGCAGAACCCCCAGACCCCCCACCACTGTGCCCCTCACACACATTACGGCACTTCTGATGGCCATGAGTAACAGCAAAGAGGAGTATAGCAAGAGCACTTCTGTAAAATAACTAAAGTCTGTCTCCTGGTGCTGTTCTGTGTGTGTTTTCAACCACTAAGGAGAGGTGTGATTGAATGCAAGAAGATGATAAAAAAAACTCTAGACCTTTGAAAAATTTATCCCCCTCACTTCTGAGATGGTGATTACGCCTTTGCATGTAGAGCACACAAAAAAGAATCTAACAAAAGTTAATGTTATATCTTTTTATTAATGTTATCTACTTCTCAACATCATTTTTTTAAAACAGCAATATCCACAAAATATTAACAGTGTGCAAGAAAACATGAGTTATGGCACATCAGAGAACAGTTACAAAAAAATAGATATTTTTTTCCCCATAATTAATCAAGGCAAAAAGATACATATACTGTATGCATACACAGAAGATCAGAACAGAGAAGATGAGTCTCAGAAAGGGCTCAGAGCCAACTGAGCCATGGCTGGTATGATAGGAGCCTCAACTCTCCTCACCAAACCTAAAATAACTCATATTAGTAGTTTTTGTCTGAACACTAGTGGATTATTGTGAGCCACATATTTAAGACTGGTCATCTGGTTGTTCTGATAAATCTACCAGCGTTAACACAAGATACGCCACCGTAAGGCAAACTAACAACCAATCAGTCGAGCTGTCGCCCAAAACCGGCGAGTCAGGCTGGCTGTGTTTGATTGTAGCTCAAGCAGGAATGGAATGATTGAAAAAGAAACAAAAAGAAAGACAGACGCTTTCAGGTGTGTAAAAATGTGTGCGTGTTGATATGCATACATGTTTGTTTTGTCAAATTTCTGCTGCTCTTTCACTAAAACTTGGACAAAAATGAACCTATTTAGCTTGGGATATTTTTGTATTTTGTTAGCAAATAGCCAAAGTCACTATAATCATTTTAAGAAGGAAATTATTGGAATAACTGCCACATTACTTTTGAAGGACTTTTACTTCCTTAATCATTTCTGCTCCTGTGACAAATTCCAAAGTCATTCGTATTTGACTAGTTTAGCATCAAAATTGGCAATAAAATAGGTCAGCAAGCAGTTTAAGTACAGTTACTGGCTTTTTTACTGCTCACTACAATTTGCAGTTGAAAATACAAAAACAATTAAAAGTATTTTTTTTTAATAGGAAATGCTAAGATATTGATTGGTTGTCCTGCTTCCTGTTCTTGAACAAAGATTAAACTAAGCTAGCTGTCGGTTTCAACTGATTTTGTATCAGTTGTCCAAAACATTTCATTAGAAGCAACAAATAAAAATTAAAATACTTACTGTATCAAACTACTACTGACTGGTAAAAACAAAACTGATGATTTAATGTGACTGAGAGCACAACTATCACAGAGTTCGAAAGTGGCCCGGAGGAGATTCTTTGAATTTCTACCAGCTTTGTGATTATTGTTAGCGTTATTAGTCATCATTTCACAGACTCCCACACGTTGGTGAAACAGTTTTAACTTGTGACACCATTCCTTTCTCTCTCTCTTCTTCAAAATTTGCTCACAAGCCTCTGACTCATAAACAAATGAATGGAGGCCAAACATGAAGCATCACATGACCTGTCCTGTGGTCAGACTAACCGTGACCCAGAATTCTGCAGGACTGCAGTGCGTTAACATTATGTGACCCTCTGCCATGCTGGAACCACTGTGTCTCCTTAAACAGTGTCCCTTCCACTAATACACACACACACACAGGCATGAGCCTCTATTTTCTCTTTCTCGCCTACAGCACCGCTTAATCATCTTTTCAACTAGTAAAATCCAACACACACACATGCACACAAACTCATCCATCCCCAGCTCTTCTCTGGTCTTTTTTAAGTTCCTGCTTTTTGGTAACTGCCTGCTCTATTTGTTTGGAACAAAGGCAACAAGTGAAAAAGCATTAAAGCAAGGCTTTGTGTCAGGAGAAGTGAAAGAAATTCAGCAATTTCTTTTTTAAGTTACATTTTCTTAAAGCAATAGTGCTTCCTGTCACCTGTTTCTTGGGAACATGAGGAAAACATTACTCAAAATATGGTCTGCTTTTCTGCACTGATCTGTGCAAACATCAATGTCAGGACTAGAAGATCTATCTAAAATCTCTTTAAGTCAGCAAGGCAGCAGGGCCCAGGGTCACACTGACATTACAACACAGTCTCAACAGTCTGTCAGCAAACCTAGTTGTTGTCCAAATGTCAAACCATGTCAAACACCGGGTTGTGAAATTTTTTTAAGTTGGAAATGTTCCATGGGAATTCATGGGAAATAACAAGAATTCATGGGAATTAACCTGAAATTACAAATATGTCCTTTAACTTTAAACATAGTTTGGGAAAATATATTTTTAACAGCTTTCATTGCTGAACCATGCAATGACAGATACCACATTATAGAAAATATCACCTGGACATGTATGGAAAGTAACATGAAAAACAAACAAAAAACATGAATATTTTTGTTCAGAGTTACACGAATTAGATTACAATAAGAAGAAAAAACAAAAGAGAACTGTAAAAATGATCAAAACCTATCGTTCTGTAAAATTCTGGTTGTGACACCGTTATGTCATCAGTGACGTCATTAACTCTCCTGCTGCTTCTTGGGGCAAAATGACCCACAAGGATCAGTTTTAAAACTCAGTCCTTCTGTGTCATTTTGACCCAAGTACAGCAGAATGGTAAAGTGTGTTTTTTTATACACTTTGGGTCAAACTCACTATCTGCCTATGTCTAAAACAAAATCTTTATTTTTCACATTTTTGTTTGGATATGAAACAATTTGGGGCCCTACAGTGGGAATTATTAGAATTTATGGGAATTACCAGGGAACTGGGTGTAATTTAAACAAACCGTATTATGCATCCATTTAGTGTTTAACCCACTTGTCCTTTTTGGGTTGTGAGGGAGCTGGTGCTTTTCTCCAACAGTGACCCTGCGAGAGACCGGGGACACCCTGGACAGGTCACATGTCAATCACAGGAATGCATAGATACAAATGACAACCATTCACTTTCTCACTCACACCCTAGGAACAATTTAAAGTTACCTAACCTGGAGAAAACACACATCTGCACAAGGAGAGCATGTGAAACCCAGATTGAGAAGCGATCCTGTGAACCTTCTCACTGTGAGGCGACAGCTCTAACCACAGAAAGTTTCTAATCTGGAATATTTCCACAATTCCCAAGCATAATTCCACAAGGAACAAAGGGTGTAAATCACCAACTTTGTCACAATATCTTATTGATTTGTTTGAATGTTGATACAATGTTTCTTGATATCACAAAGTCTATATGATATGATTTCAATTCAAATCAATTCACAAGTCTGCATTCGATATGATACATCATCATACTCCCATCTAACACAATAGGTCGGCATAAAATCGATCCACATAGGGCATATAATGAGATCAATGTTTTCATTTTGTCTCAATGGGGAATCATTAACCATTTATTTGATATACCAATGTGGAGTGATGTATTGTTGCACCCATTCAAGGATCCTTTTCAGACACAAAACTCCCAGTATTCATTAAAACCTGGACTCCATGACGTCTTTCTCAGAGGTCCTCAAGTCTGAAAGCACCTTCAGGAGAAAGTGTAGGTGTATGATGTGTGTGTGGTGTTCAAGTTGCTCACAACAAGCCACTAAAAGAAAAAGAAAAAATGGCAGCACCGGTGTTAAAGGGTGGATCAGGAGGTTGTAATTTTAGTAGTTGAATGAGGTCTGCTGTTGATAAACCCTCAGTAAGACACCGTCTCAAACCCTGCAGTGTTTCTGCCATGATTTAACTGCAATCATCGCCTTTTCTTTAAGCTCTAAAACCAACCTCCACCATCCCACGCCCCTAAAACCTCAATAACCAAAGGAGAAGGACAAAAAGAAGACAGACGTGATCTCGACTGACGAAACAGAAGAAGTAGTGCTAAAAAAGTTCAACATTCACGAGGGGAAGGGGCATCTGTGTTCAGGTTTTGTATTTTACAAACACTGTACAGGGTAATAATACTCCACTGACCGGGCTCCATGGACTCCATAGAAAGAAGAGAAATGTAAAAAATAAAGCCAAAAACAGCTACTCTTCAACTTATCACTTCTGCACATCTGAAAGAAAGTTTATACACTTAGTAGTTCGTCTTTTTTTTAACCCACCCCTTCATTTTCAGGTATTTTTTTTTACAATCAAGTTTGGTTTGTCAGAGAAGAGGAGTGTTGTGGAAGAGAGGAGGACACAGAAGAGGGGCTGCAAGCTCGTACTGATCCCATCCCTGACCGCGACAACTTGAGCGCTCATATGAGTCCGGGACCTTTAAATGCTTCTAGTACCAATATTTGACTGATTACCTAAATTATTAGTCACGATAAAAAACTTGCTTCTTTGCAGGATACAGAAATTTGTTTCCTCAATTTACAGAATCCGACAAGTAAATGGATCAAATTTAAGTGGAGAACATGGAAAAGGAATGCTTTTGATTTCTGTTTTTTTCTCTCAGTCTTGCAGCCTCTGCAGATATTTCTGACATGGTTAAACTGTGGCCTCACTCTCTCGTAAAGCACAGGGAGGTTTGATGTACAGTAGAAACTTCTGCTCAGGTGAGACCCCTGACTTATCACTAGATCGTCTGTAGTTTCATTAGCATAAACGGGAAAAAAAGAGATCAGTCAGGGGTCACACCTACTATATGTCAGAGTAAAACGATTAAAAAAATGTACAGTATCAACTTGTCTGTTAAGTAATGCTCCAAAAAATACCTTAACATACACTGAGTTCACAAAAGTATTTGTTTAAAGAAAAACAAAAAGAAGCAGTAAACGGCTTGAGTTCTTTGTCGAGCTGTTCTCTGTGTCCCTCCTATAGTTGCAGATATGAGGTCAGCTAAGATTTAGAACCGAACCGCAAGCAGCTCTCGCGGCCTTCAGTAATGCAAATCAGCATCTAGAGACGGCTTTTTGTGCAGCTGGAGGCTCGGCCAAAAGGCTGCAGGCAGCCATGTTGAGGCCGCAGGCTGAGAGGGTCTGTTGTTACAGATGTGGGTGGGAACATGCTGCAGAGCTCTCAAAATGTTCTTATTTTGGAAGGTTCCCACAGATTCAGAAAGAAGCATTTGTTGAGCTTTTAACTCGACACCAGGTCGTGGATGCGCCTACTGCTGTTGCCCACATGCATCGTCCCACTGCCTGCCTCTGCCACAGCTGCCCTTTGTTTACCCGACACCTCGTCTCATGGATGAAGACAAAAAAGAAACTGCTCTCCTGCTGACTGTTAACATCCAAATCCCCTTTTCAAGTTAAGCTGTAGTTATTTCCCCAGCATATGTGAATGATACCAAAGCACCTCGACCTCATATTCTGTGATTAACTGAACTCAGCCACTGTGAGGACAAGATGCCCACCCCCTAGCTGTGGCTTGGGGTATGGCACTGTTCCAGAGTGGCTATTTTTGGGAGTGTGTGTGTTTCTGTGTGTTGCTTCAGGTGTCTGACATGGTGATTGAATCAGTTTTGATGGCAAATGTTTGATTTTGAGTGCAAGTGTGTGTGTTTGTGTGCGTGTCTGTATGTTTAAAGGCATAAAGAGCGACACACAGCTATAGGATGATGCAGGGCTTCTTGTCTTTGAAAGGGTTTTCGGAGGTGGGCACCCCGACCAGCAGTGGGTCGCTCCGAGCGTGTTGCTCACAGTAACTCATCAGATCTGCTGCCGCTTTGGAAACCTGACAGTAAACAGAAGAGTGTGAAAAATGATGGAGTGGAGGGGGTGTTAACAAATAACAAATAACTGAATTGCACAGGAAAGCAAGCAGAGAACAGAAAAATAAACAGAAACCTCAACATAAGAAAACTAAAGGCCTAGCATTGCTTCAGTGGTTGCATCGCTGACCACCTTTTATGCCAAGGTTTCAAACAGAGATAACTTTATAATGAGAATGGATAAGTTTTATTGTTTTGGGTTTAATCCTTGTAAAATATGTTATGCACAATCTCATGCAAGATCTGTTAGCTCCTAAAGTATGTGTTGACGATGACTCTCAGCTACTGCTGTATGTACAGCCAAGTGTAAAATAAAGTTAAAAATGTCACAGACACGTTTTCATTATTTAGCTCACTTTCTGAGTGTAAAATTCTAGTGAAAAATGCCCCACTAGCATTTTATTGTTATTTAGCTGGTCTTACATTTTACAAATTTTTACTAAGTGTTAAATTTAAATAATAAAAAAATGAGTGAGTAAATCAAATTTAAATGCATAAATCTAAATGTAAAAGCTAAATCTTAAATGTTGTGGTTAAATGTTCACATTTACATTTATTTTGGCATGGAACACAGTCTGTGCCGTTGGTGCTTGGCTCTTAGTATGACATCATCATTCTGAGACAATAGCTGTGATGCTGCTAGCGCTGCTAACACTTCCCTCTTAACACTAAACTTGGAGCTGCAGGCAGTGTCTGAGCAGCACTTCAAACTGCCAGACCACAGGTACCATCCATATTGTTTTCAATGAACACATTTTGCATTAAAATTTTAAAGGTTAATTAGCTGTGATATGTGTCTTTAAATTGGCTTGACCAAAAAACGTATCAGTTCTAGATAAACTTCTACTGATTTCATTCAGATGTTTCATTAAAATACAACCAGTAGTTCATAAGATTATTTTGCTAACACAACAGACAAACAACCTAGTGGTGCCCCAAAACCAGCATTTTTACAAGTATTTATACTCGTACAAAATGCCCCGATACTGGGGACTGATACCAATATAATTATTATCAATTCTTCACTGAATGTGTTCAGTAAGTACTCAGTATCAGCAAGTACCCAAACTGAAGTACTTGTTCTTGTGCTCGGTTTGAGTAAAACTGGTACCAGGACACCCCTAACAAAGACACACACAGGTAAAGTGCCTCTTCGTCCTTAATGGTGGTTTAATAAAAGGGAAGCTCAGTCCAATATGGATGAATATGTCAACTTTTAGTTTTACCTTAATGCGTTCAATTCCTGCCTCGATCCTCAGCTGTTCCACCAGCTTCCTGGCCTGGGCAATATTATTAGTAGTGGACATATTGATCCATCAGAATAGACCAACGCAGAAGAAAACTGCAGGGATAAGAACAATTAAAAAAATATACATAAATAAATACACAGAACTATTTTGCCAGATCATAAATATTCATTTTAGGTTTGATTAAAGTAAGATGACTGGAAAATGTTGGGACAAATAGTGCTTGCAATGTTTTTATTATTTTTCTTTTTTCCTCTGAGAAAAATTATTCTAAAAGTGAAGCTTAATTGATTTTATGTGTTTTTGAAAAAATACAGTATGGTTTTGTAAAAACATGTTCATGGGACTTGAATCAGGCAAAGGAAATCGGTCCAGTACTCTGTTTATTTACACACATAAAAAGGTTTTTACAAAGCTGTGGGCCCCCTGTTTACGTGTGGACAAAATGGCCCCACTTCCATCTTCCAGCAAAACTTATAGTGAGCCTAGTCCCACCCAGGAGGTGATGTCATACCTCTAACACAAAGAAGTGAGTTAAAGAAATAACACTAAAAAGATACTTATTGATTCTCTAACTGTAAAAGTAAATTACTAAAAGTGATCACAAACATATAAGACTGTATCTAAAATCCTGTTAATCAGTCACAAAATATCCTTAATTTTCACAACAGGAACAGAAATTGCATCTGTATAAGACCATTTTGTAGTTACATGAGCCTGTGCAAAGCTTATGCTTTGATATTGATACATTTCACCTCAGTGTTTTCTTTGCCATAATTTACATAAACACAAGATAAATGGAAAAAATGCAGTGGCTTCTGTCTGAAGAAATTTATTGGGGTGTTGTTCTACTACTTACTGATTTTCTGTAGCTTTTTCTAGGTGAATTTTGATATACTTTTATAAGATATTGTGTGATTATTTTTTATGATTAAAATTATGATTTTAGTTAGATACATGCCTTGAAACACACAACACATAATAAAACAATTTTTTGAACATTAGGCCAGGAATTTTGTATGTGGACCTGTGTCCAGCCTTCAGGCTGGCCCCCAATGACGTAATGAAACTAGGTGGAGTCAGGTGTTGAAGAGGATGTTAAATTGAACTGTATTTCCTGAAATCTGGGCTGAAAGCACGAGCGACCGAATAAACCATCCTTTCAGCCCAGCGCTGCGTAATTGTGGTTGTATGAACTCACACTTACATTTTTTACCATTCAAACGTGTTGTTGTTGTGCTTTCTATCTGATTCTAAACACGTAGTCAAGTTAACGAACACTTTATTTCTTTTCATGTCATATTTAATAGTGATATTTATTTATATCAATAAACCTCTGTTTGTGACACACAATGCTGTGTACCAGAACTGATTCTAGCTCTTGTAGCTATAGAGGGTTTTGTTTATTTGGTTGTTGCCTGACATTTTTAGGTTATAGGAAAACATACAGCTGTGGCAGAGTGGTTAGGGGAGTCGTCCTGGAACTGGAAGGTTGCCGGTTTGATCCCCCGTTCAAGCTGTCTCAGTTGTTGTGTCCTTGGGCAGGACACTTCACCTCTGATGTGTGTCCCATCAGTGTATGAATGTGTGTGGCACTGATTAGTCTCCATAGATGATTGTACATGTTAGCT
>JARVJO010031147.1:0-10223 GCA_031762555.1 Cynodonichthys magdalenae | reverse complement strand
ATCAATTTTAGATCTTTGAGTCCATCTCATGAAAAATGGGAGCAAAAACAAAAGTGTTGCGTTTATATTTTTGTTGAATGTATTACATCACTTCAGTTGTTTTTTCAAGGCATAACTTCATAAAATTCAGTTTTAATAGAAAAACGTTACAAGTGAATAAATAAAAAACATGAATAATCTGGGTTTAGCTCCAGTATCAGTACTTGTAACTGCATTTTATTTAATATCTCATTGCAACAAAAGTTTCTTTAGCTAAGTTGTTTAACTTACATTTTTCGGCCTGTGATAAAATTCCAAACTCAGTCATTTAAAAATAAAAAATCAGCCGTAAAATAAAAAAAAACCTTTGCCGTTGTTGTTTTTCTGTTTCATTTGCTGACGGCGCAATGAATTCTGGGTTGCCTTCAGCTGCGTAGGATACTCAGATGTAGCCTACGTTTTGTCGGGGGGTTTGTCGGCCGAAGGTGTAGGTGCCTAAGAATTGGGACAGCCTACAGCACGGGGTAGTGAAGTAAGCAGTCGACAAATGCGGCCAACGTCTGCTACAACCCATGAATTGAGACACAGCCATTGTCCTGCTTTTGAGTGATTCAAATTACAAAAAAACAAAAAAAAAGGTTTAGTGGCTGAATTTGCATATTAGAATAATGCCTCCTTTATTTGCTGAAGAAGGAGGAGAGAAGAGAGCTGAAGGCAAAGAAGCAGTCTTAGCTGTCAATCACAATGCACTGCTGCTACTGTGTAAAAAATAAATAAACAGGGCAGAAAAAAAGATTTGATTTATGCAGAATGTCGCTGTAACTATGTCGAAACTAAAATGCAGCAAAACAAAGACTGGGAAGTGGGTGGGGTTAGTTTAAGTCATTTTAAATTTGTTTCATGAAGAACAGAACGTGTAGTGACACTGACTGATTCACACAAGAGATACACAGCTTGCTGCCTGTCAGTCTGTGGACACAATCTGCTGCTCAAACTCAGATGACTGACAGATTGATCAGTCAGTATCCAGGCTGCTCACAGTTACACCTGTAGCTTGTTTTAGAAGTACGTCTATGAAAGGCGTGAGCTGCAGCCTCACCTACAGTTCACATTTCAATAAATCTGACTTAAAGATTTCTTCTGGGAGTAGTCTGTAAAGTGGAATAATTTCAGCAGAGAGATCAGGATACTAAAGCTGAATCGGTAACTAAATGATAAGTTATATTTATTGATCAAAGTTTCAAAGATTTAAATGTTAAGTATCTGCAATATGATCATTATCACATGTGTATTGATTAGGATGAACAAAAACACTGGTTTGTGATCATTTATTACATAATGCAGCACATTATAACTTTATAATTTTAAAAAGAACAATTTTGTAACAATCGCAGCAAAATGTAATAATGGTATTACATAGTGCATCTGCGAGTATTACAAAATGCATTGAAGACTTTTATTACATTTGGCATCAGTTATTACATAATGCGGTTTTAGTGCAGTTTTATTACATTTTGAGGCCTGATTTTATTACATTACTACTTATTGCGGCATTATTACAAAATGTGGCGTTACAGTGTGTGCAGTTGCTGAGCAGTGATTGGTGGAACAAAGTTCTGATGGATGCTGATTGGTAGCCCAGGCAGATGTCTTGGCTTCTGGCTACTGGCTGGCAGCTACAGGACCCCCGTGGGCACCACTGTGGCCTTGGGGGACTTTCTGGGCAACTGTTTGGGCTTTTTCCCAGCTCAGTTGCTCAGAGTTTGACGGGCTTCAAGCCAAGGCCACCCACCCTGCGGTTACAGTCTCTCAGGCCTAATTCGTGCTTCCATTCTCACGTCTTGCATGATGAAAATTACATAACTTCCATCTGTTACCTCCTTCTAACACCGTTTTGTACCTTGCCCAAAGTCAAAACTCTGCCCTACAGACTGATGCCTTGGTCTGTAGGGCCAACGGTCTGCTCTCAAGCCAGTTGTTAAATTAGCAAGATGGAACGTGCAACTGACATTCACGTCTTCTTTCCATCTCCGTGGTTAATAAGGACATAAAAAAACAAGTTTCCTGTGACCCTTTGTCCAACAACACAGGCCTCTCTTCAAGCTTATAACACAGAGGTCAAACTCTTTTTCACAGAGGACTCCATGAGCGTTATGGTTGCCCTCAAGGGGCCAGTTGTAATTAACTTTAATGTTTCATGTTTGATTTGACTAAACACAAAACGTCATGTTCCTTGTTTGATTGCTACAGATAAGTACCACAAATAAACAATAACTGAGCTCTATGTGGTATTTTGTGCATAGAAACAGTATTTAAACTGTCCTCTTATAAACACTGAAAAGTACTACGTGTACAATGGACTAAATATTAAATAAATAATACAGAAATACTAATAAAAGCAAGATTTTTACTCACTGTTGAGTTGTGGTAAGTAGCTGCCATTTTGAATTCTGAACTCTCCCACTTTCCAACAGGGAATTCCCATGCATAATCAACTTTAATTGACTGTGAGATTTGGCTTATGATCAATGCTGCCTTTAAAGCAGCTTGTTTTGAGACTTGGACTATTCAACAAAATTGCTCAGAAGGCCACAGATACTCAAAACCAACAGCTCAAGGGCAGAACAAGTATTATTATCTTTTACCTTTTAAATCTATTTATTTTGTTGCTAGGCTTGGGCGGCATGAAGGTATTTCATTATACCACGGTATCAAAATATGATGACGGTATAAAAAATGATGACTGTATGACTCTTGTGAGGTGAAGCACATATATATCTGGGACAAACATTTCAGAAGATGCCCCATGTTGTTACTGATGCATGCTCTGATCACCTCAGCTCATTCAGAAAACAAACAGAAGGGAGAGGGGAGCAGAGACACCCCCATCTCTCCTGCCTCCGAGCGGGGTAAAAAAAGAAAAATGCGAGCTTGCACAGCCGGACACCTTACTCCTCACTGGCTGTACCTACTGACAGACAGCTTCACAGACCAACCAGCTGCGGGTTTCTTAAGTCAAGTGGCGGGACTCCTTTTGGTATGGAAGCCGAGAGTGACCGTTTTCAGCATATAATTTCTTTCCGTGGTTTTCTCCTGATAACGACATATTATGTCTCGAATAACGAGGACAGTTTACTCGAGATAACGAGTTAATTATGTCTTTATCACGAAATAACAAGGACCGTTTTCTCGAGATAACGAGTTAATTTCCCGATTGTTTTCTCAAGATAACGAGTTATGATTTTTTGTGCATCATTCAGTAATTATGGAGGCGGCCCGATCCCCTCAGCTGGTCATCGATAAAGTTTATTATATCAGCAGGATCACTGTGTAAACACCTGCTGATCTGCAAGCAGTTTCCTTAAATGACGAGGGCTGATATGAAAGTTATCTGTACAAGAAAAAACAAATTGCAATTTCAGTCTGTGCAATGATACAAAAATGACACAAAATTATGTACACTAGGTTGCTTTCAGGCCCAGGCCGCCCTTGCAAAAGAGATCTGTGATCTCAGTGGGATTTGGCTGGTTAAATAATGGCAAATAAACAAATAATAATCACATAAATAATGACCAGCTGAGGGGACCAGGCTGTTATTTTGAGAAAATCATTGGGAAATTAACTCGGTAAAAATGGTCCTCGTCCTCGAAAACTGTGGAAGCTTTGAAATGACCACGATAAGAGTCAGTTTATTTTGAAAGTTAAAACTCTAAAAAGACGTAGTTTGACTTGTTTGATCTCTTCGACGTAATAAGAGGTGAACTCATTCTATGACTCATGCTCTACTTCTGAGTGACGTCAGAGCGGAGTTTTTTAATATGTCTATGGCTTTATGTATGTAAATACTCACAAGAAGGAGTTTCTTCATTAAATAATAATTACTCAACATGCAGTGCAGTGCTTAATTTGCTGCTCGCAAGGGACAGATTGACTAAGCACATCGTGGATTCTTGGCTGAGGATATTTGTTTCCAACATTCACTGGAGGAGAGTTTGCTGTGTTAGAGTTAGGTTTAGCATTAGCTGCTCCGTGCCGTCTTCCACCATCGGGCTCACAAGTGCACTTCATAGGAAAGTGCATCACACACAAAATATGTCATTCTCACACAGCAATAATTGCAAAGTGGCAAACAATAATTATTATGGTAATTATTAATAGTTTTTTCTGACTATTAATTGCACACAATGAGATTTTGCCCAACCCCACAAGCCGCAGTGACAATGGAGCTCCATGTCCTGGCCAGGGGAGGAGAAGGGTGGGGAAGGAGCTGAACAATGCCTGGGCTCTGTATTCTCTCCTCTGGATGCCCTGTGTAATGAGGCTTGGTGTGCCGCTGTCCGAGGTGCTGACTCCCAGAGACCCAGTCAGTTCTCATAAAGCTCATTCAGAAGACGCACTGTACTGTTACTGACAGGTGTTCTGACTTCCTGGGCTCATTGGTTTGGAAATTCATCACGGACCAAAGAATTTGCTTTTAAATGTAAGTTTAGCAACTTAACTGATGAAATTTATGCTGCAATAAGATATTAAATAAAATGCAACTACAAGTACTGATACTGGAGCTAAACCCAAATTATTAATGTTTATTTATTGATTTATGTGTAACATTTTAATTGTGAAGTTATTCTTCTGGTGAAAAGACGTGTAAATACACGTCCCAATGCATTTTAAGTCGGATATGAATCTGATCACTGTGGTAACGGGGTAGCGTGTAGTCACTCAAACATACACTCAGCGAAGGCTAGACTGTATCATTTCACAGCAATTTTATGCAGCCTACCTGTACTGGGAAGGATGTGGCCCAGCTGGGCAATGTACTCATGAGTATTCAGCCTGTGAATTGAGACACAGCCATTCAGAAGACTCGCCGAAGCGGAATAGGGAGACGGAAATACTCCTCTGAACCTCCAAGCGAGGTAGTGACTGACACGGCAGCAGACTACTGACAAGGTGGGCCGGCTTAAGCCTGGTTTATAGTTGACGTGTCGTGCCGGGTGCGAGGGGGCGCGCACCAGTAGCGACACAGATGCGCCGTCCCAGCTCCTGCTCGGTGCCCGGCGGTGGTCATGCACCTCCGAATTTTTGTAGCTCTGCACTTCACACCTTTCAGATTGTTTATTTTTCTGTTAAGCTTTTGCTCTCTTACTTACAACAGTTTCACAGGCTATAAAGTTGACTGCCACATGTTCTTTTGGAAAATACTACAACATAGCGTCAAGTATAAACACCTACATTGCTGGTGAGGGTGCGTGCGCGCCCCGCGTGAGAATCCAAAGCACGACTATAACGGAGCCTTTAGTTCTGACTGACATCTTCGGGAACCAACCAGCTGGTTTCTTAAATCAAACATCAGATTCTGTTTTATTTTTTTTTCTTTCTAGCCACTCGAGTTTCACTTCATATAAGTGTAGAGGAGGAAATAAACAAACTTTACTGGAACAAATACTGGCTAAAATTATACAGCAGCAAGAGATAGGCTTACAAATGTAAGCCGTGGGTTTCGTAAATCAAAACACCAGATTTAAACATTCTGTTTTTTGGGGGGGGTTTTTTAGCCCCATGAGCTCCACTTTATGTACGTCGGACTTTGTTCTCTGCTGTCTCGTTGCATGATGTGGCTACTTGACTTCTGCTGTGTTCCAGTTGTGCTCGGAGGTCGTAGTTTCAAACTTCTGAGTTCTATTTTTCAACTGGAACGCCCCCTGAAGTCGTAGTTTCGAGTCGGGAGGTCGACTCAACCAGACCATACCCGAGCAGCTCGAGCATGCGTTATGTCATCATTTCAACATGGCTGCCGCGCATATGAAACTCTGTAATTTTATGCTTTTTAGCAGTTCTTTGTTGTTTTTTTTACATTAAGTCAGACGTACTTGTAGTGCTTTTTAGTGATTTTTAAAATATATGTTTTAACGTAGTTTGTACACTCAAAATGCCTCGTAGAGAACTATTATTGTAAGTGTTATTGTTGCAGAGCAAAATAATAGAAAGGGTTTTTCCAACTTTTGAAACTGGAACACCTTCAACTCGGAACTGATGTCAGTCCGGCTTTAAGATTTTCAAGTTCTGATACAACTGGAATGTAGCATTCTGCTAATTGGAAGTTGTGGGGACCAGTACTTCCTGTTTGGTTGTTCACCACGTAGAGTATTGGTGTTGTTTTACGCCTGCTGCCTTCAGGACTGCCCGAAAGTTACAGGCAGCAATGTTCTCCACTTGATTTGAGCCTTATCATCAGCTCCACTGCCCTTTCAGGGCGTGTTGGGGTTGTCACAAAGAACACATTGTAGAATAAAAAAAAAGCAATGTTCAAAATGGTATGTCTGAATGAATGCAGGAATCCACTGGATTTCTCTCAAAAGCTTTATTCTCATCTCTGACTCCAGTTTTAGCAGTACACACACACAGGCCTCAGTTTAAGACCTTGAGATAACCCAAACCAAAACAAAGCAGCCCAGTCTGTCCAGACTGGATCTGAACAGAGACTCTGCAAAACTCTCCCTCCTACTAAAAAACATCAACATTATAACCTCTTTAGTCTCTTCCTGGTTACACCCCTGAAGGTGGTAACTTTTACGTCAGACGTAGAACGTAACTTTTGTTTATACTGACAGAAAGAACACATTGATAACACACAGACTAACTCTGTCTGTTTTAAACTTACTGCTGCAATGATCAGAAAGTGTAAAATATAAAACTGCATCAAACATTCATTTGATCAATTACAAAATTTTCTTCAGTTCCAAAAAGTTATGTGTAAAAAAGTAAATTTTGGTGAGGATCTGGCAACATCTGTCAGAGCTGCAGCTGGCCATGATCTGGCACAAACAGAGGCTGTGTTTCAATTCATGGGCTGAGTCCTCATGAGCACGTAGCCCAGCTGGGCCACGTGGGCCACATCCTCCCTGGGCCGGGTAGGCTGCTCAAAACTGTTGTGGAATGAGGCGGTCTACCCTTCGCCTGATGTTGGCTTTACGTGAGTTTGCGTGGCCACATGCTACCCCGTTACCATAGTGCTCAGTTTCATATCAGACTTAAAATGCATTGGGATGTGAATTTACACGTCTTTGTACTGGAAGAATAACTTCACACTTAAAACATTACACGTGAATAAATAAATTTAAAAAATCAATAAATCTTGTTTAGCTCCAGTATCAGTACTTGTAGTGGCATTTTTTATTTAACATCTTATTGCAGCATACATTTCATCAGCGAAGTTGCTAAACTTACTTTTAAAAACAAATTCTTCGGTCCTTGGTGAATTTCCAAACTACGCCGACTCGTTAAAAAAATAAAAACTCCACCGTCTTCGTTTCTCTGTTTATTTTGCTGCCCGCGCAATGAATCCTGGGAAGGATACTCAGCCAGTGTGGATACTTGCATGCATCCTCGGATTTTGAGAGTTTGTCGGCCGTATTCTTTGGCGCATGATGAGAAGCCTTCGAATTGGGACAGTACTCCGCGTGAGGTAGTGACGTATGCAGCCGACAAATGTGCACTCATGAGGACCCAGCCCATGAATTGAGACACAGCCCAAAATTAAAAACAGAGAACAGAGCCAGTAGCTGCTGCTTTAGTGGCGATGTGATACTGTGACAGCAGATCTCACCAATCACAGCTCAGCATCATACTCTCATTTACCTAACCTAGGGTATTGGCTGAGGTGTGCACTGTCCAGGTGCTTCTAACATGCATCTACAACTGATTAAATTTAAGTAAACCTAATTTAAGAATAGCAACCACAGTAAACGGCAGAGGTCAATGTCTGAGCTAGTAGGCTCCGTTATGTTCTGGGGCTGGTTTGCGACATTTGTCTTGAATATGAGTATCAAGGCATTCTAGAGGGCAGGGGGGTGAACAGAGCATGAGCATGATGGGAGGAGTCACAAAGGATGCAGGTAGCTCCTACTCTGCATCTGGTGATGTAAATGTCCCTGAGGGGATGGTAAGCTGCAACTGGTGGTCCTCTGAGTGAACTTTACCACCCTCTGCAGTGCATTTAGCCACAGTACAGCTGCTTTACCACACCTTGAAAGGTGGAGGTCAGGATGTGTAAAAACCTGCAGTCTGGAGGAAGAACCCTTTGAACCTGTGACAGATGGAGCAGTTTTTAATGAGGAGCAGACCAAAATACCTGTGGACAGGTTCAGAAGTTTCAGAGAGGGTTGCAGTCATTGTCTAAAAAGGTTGTGCAACAAAATATTAATTTACTATCCTTTTTTTCAAGGCCAGTAACCGTTTTTGTTTTTTTCTTGATGAAAGGCTACAAACGGATTTATCTGTGTCTGTTTGCATCAGGAACACATACTCCATTCAAACCTGTTAAATTCTGCTGTGTTCCTCAAGGAGCTGAACCGGCGTCTGAGGGCGTCAGTCGAAGCTTTCTTCTCCCACCTGTGTGAGGTGGTGCAGCCCTGTCTGTCAGGAAGAGGACTCACTGGTGGCAAGGCTCAGATCTTCCTGACCCGACAGGATAATGGGAACATCAGTGTGAGGCTGAAGAGCGAGCTGGCAGAGCTGCCTTTCTACTGGGAGTTCCACTGCAGCCCTGCCCCTGTTGCCTTGGTACATTTCACATGTTGTAGCGGTATGTTTGAGGAGACAAGGTCGTTTCTAAATCCATCTATGTGTCTCAGGCATGTGCTCAGCTGGTGCGCCCCCTGCTGCTGATCAGTCGCATGCTGCAGCAGCAGGTGAAGCAGCTGGGAGGTCTGCTGGTCAGGAAGGATGCCGAGATTCAGGACTACAGAGAGAATGGAGCCACACTCAGCAGAGGTACTCGGATAAAGTATGATGTACTTGACCAAGTGTGCCGTGAAGTGTTTTAAGACAACCTCAGCAAGTTTGACACGATATTATTAGAATGTCATGGCTTTAAAATGTAACTGTGCAAAACTGAGCAGATTCTGTGCAGGGTATCTGTTTCTGTAGTGGTTAATGATTCAGACGTGTGCGTTTGAACCCAGAGCGCCTGCGGACGGAGGCTTTTGAGGAGCTCACCTACAGAGAGGATTTCATGGCAAAGGTAAGAGCTTAAATACACACACCTGAACACACAAACTGGTTCCTCTGTTGTTTTCTTGAGTGAGGAAACTGTTACACACACTTGCTGTGTGGGTCTTGATGCAGCAGAAACTCCTGCCATCAGGCAGAAGGTAAGACACTCCATGAGAGGTGTGGGAGGGGTCCTTGGTGAATGTAACCAGTAGGTGAGTGTAACCAGGGTAATTTTTCCAGTGACCCCACTACCATCAGATGCATTTTTTTATCTAACTGTTTTTATATAAAAGTCAGTAACATAACTGGAAAAAGTATCCTGGTTACATGAGTTGAATTCCCAAATCTAAAAATAAGGCCTTATTTGACAATAAAATGTCTTAAATCAACCTTTCAGGGGGCAAAAAATGTTAACATATCACAAGTAGCATTTTATGATTTCAATAGGCCTCAGATATTAAAATAATTGGTAACATTTATTTTTGGTAATAATTTAGCAATAGGGCTGTGTCCAAATTCAGGGTGGGCGGGGGAAAAAAGTGGCTGTGTATTTGGACGGTCTAGCCTTCTGCTTTTATTCCCGCCCCTACCCCGGTGTATGTCCAGTTGCATAGCAACTGTGACGACGCTAAACAGAAAAAAAAAAATAGATTGAAGTTGGCAAAATATCAATATGTTAGTATTATTAATATCATAAAACAACAAAATTATCTTGAAGGCAATATTTGAAGCCGTACATGTTTGTTTATTTCGCTATACCAGCTCGTTTGATTTCTGACAAGAATAATAAGACAGAACTCTACGCCATCGATGATGTCCCCCATCACTATTCAGTAGTGACGGGGATAAAAAATATCTCCATTCAGCCTGCAGTGTATTATGGGATAGGTTGGGCTGAGAACGATCCACTGGACCTGCCCCTTTTATTCCAAGGGACATTAAAAAGTCTTAAATTAAACTTGCCTTAAAGGGGCAATATTATGTGTTTCTCAGGCATATATTTAAATTCTATACCATAATAAAGTAACTATGTCACTTTTAGTTGTTATTAAAATGCTGTTTATATAGAAAATAAACTTGACTTGAGTTGTTTTTCAGCTTACGTGCCAAGGACAAGGTATTTGTTTACTATAATTGCTGCCGATAGACTGTAGGAGTCTGGGGTGGGGGGGTGCTGTGATGCGGAAGCTCAGCGTAGTTTACTTGGCATCTGAAAATACATTTCCTCAAAGGTATCTTTAATCTGAAAA
>JARVJO010031146.1:0-10224 GCA_031762555.1 Cynodonichthys magdalenae | reverse complement strand
GAATGAATGGGACTACCTCCTAGGTTCGGATGTGGGCTGCCCTCTGTAGGGGGCAGGTGCATATCCTGGACCTGGGGTGTATAGTGTGTGTATCGGGAGTGTGAGTGAGATGTGGCGTCCATCTTATATGTCCTTGAATGAGTGAATGCGAGGATGAGGGTGAGAGCGTGTGATTGTGTCTGTATGCTTGGATATATGTCAGGCTGGATCTTGTGCTCCCCCGCTTCTGGTACATCTGGGGCTTCGCCTCCCCCTGCTCTGCCGCTATGCATCCTGGTGGGGTGTGCCTTTGTCCACCGGGGCGCTGGTGGCTCTCAGTGCCTGTGGCTGGGCACTTGGGCGTGTGCCAGCCCGGCCTGGTGACTGCCTGTTGGGGCTTGGGCCCTCTGCCCCTGTCGGGCCTTGGCCTGGGGGGGGGGTGCGGCCTGGGGGCCCAGACCTTTGTGCCCATGCCTGGATCTACTGGCATGGTGGGTGCCGGCGGGGCCTATGAGTTCGTCGCTGCTGGCCCCGGGGAGCTACTGCGTGTGGTCGCTGGTGGGGCTCTCCTGGTTCTTTCCTGTGGTCTGCTCTGGTGGCTGGGTGGGCTGTTCTTCACGTGCGGGGGCCCTTGGGGGCCCAGCGCTCTGGGTCCCTCTCGGGGTCCTTGGCTCTGGTATCCCCTATGTCTGCCTCGGGCCTTGGGGGTCGGGTCTGTGGTGCTCCACAGTCACTATTATATATTCCATTGGAGAAATCTTGTATATACATGCATGATCACAACTGCACACAAACTGGTGTTCAGATCCAGGGTCTTCTGATGGTCACTAAATGTGTATAGGTATATATGTACAGTGTGTATGGATATGTGTATGTATGTATAGGTGTAAATGTGTATGTGTATATATCCATACATAACTTGGTGCTGTCTTTTTGTTTCCTTCATTTTTTGCAGGTGTGCAGACGGATGCCGGGTGTGTTGTCTTGTGACTTCTTGACGTATACATACATTTTTTTATTTTATTTTTTTTCCCCATTTTTCTAAATTACATTTGCCCTTTTCTTTTTTTCTCTCCTTTCCTCTTTAAAAAAAAAATCACAGATGATGACGAAATTAAGAAGCTAATATTCAGTTCCTTTTTCTACTGAAGTGACTTTTAAAAAGAAAAAAAGAAAAGAAAAAAAAAAGATGCGGTAACGCATTTTTCCGAGCCGTCTTTAAACGCACCATGAGTTAATGTGGGTGTACACCTGTGCATCACTGAGGGGTGCAGAGTTGCACCGTGTGGAACGGCCGGTGTTCTGTTGGTTTAGGCGGCCGTTATGCAGCCACTTGTGTTTTTGTTCTTTTACTCCCTAAAACGCTGCTGGGTACCGACACAGCCGCTGGTGGATGAAACTAACGTTCAATGTGAGCGGCCCCTCCCAAATTGAAAAACAGAAAGAAGAAGAAAGGTGAACTGGAAAAATTATCAAACATGTTAAAAAGAAACAACAAGGAAACTGGGGGTTTAGTGCAAGATGAAGCCAAATGTGCTAAATAAACATATTTTCTGTGATGAAAGGGCCGAGGTCAGCTTGACAAATCAGCAGGGCCAGTGATGACACGAACCAGGACACAGACCCAGCAGTGATAGATCCAGGTTAGCAGCTCTGCCTACACACGGTCCTTCATCCCAGACTTGTTTTATGAGTTAAGATGACTTAATAATTGCATGATTTTTATGAAAAGCTGCTTATTTAATAATTTTTTAGAAACTTATTTATATTTTTCTTTGTAGGTTACAGGATGTCATGTCAGTTTTGATTGTATAGGCCCATCAGTAAATTTAGGTGATTATCATAATTACATCTGTTATTGGGTAAAATTATTAATATTCTTATTTTAAATATGTAGTTGAATGTCAGCACTGTTTGGCACAATGTCATGTGTTACAAATAAAACTCAATCAAAACTAGAAAAAAAAAATAGAAAAATAGAACAGGAAAAAAAATTTAAACCTAATTTTGTTCTGTGAGAGGAAAAAGAATCTGTAAAAATTACATCTTGTTCTGTAAACCAGGGCAGGAGAAGAGTCATTTGTAGCTGTGTGAAGCTTCAGAAGTAGACTGGTAGTAGATGAAAGTATTTATTTATTTCATAAAAACAAAGTCCATTAAAAAAAATCAAAGTAAATCAATTATTGAATGAAAAAGTGCCAAAAAGAAGAAAGAAATCGCAGCTATATCTGCCCCTATTAAAAAACTTACTCCAAGCACTAACATCATTGAGGCATTTGGCATGTTGACCCGGCAGACCGGCTCTCCTGATAAGGCGCAGCTGCAGCTGATTCCTTCTGACGAGCTCTGCTGGTATTTAAGGTGGCAGTTGAGATCTGGTCTTTGCTGGTGCATCACGTACGTATCTTACTGTACTGATTCCTAGCCCACTAACATGTTAAACCTATCTGAATATTACTTACCTGCAAATCTGTGTGTTCCTAGAAAGAAAGAAAAAAGTGTTTACCTCCTGAAGTCCTGTCGCCACCTAGCTGGATTAATCCCTCTGTAAAGACCTCACTCACCTGCCTACTGTCAGCTGCCTGTCTGCCTCTCATCCAAACTCTGTGCCGGTCTGTGGTCATAAACCTCCACCTGTTGTGGTTCTATGTTTTTATGTGTGGTTTTTGTCTTATGTTTGTGCTTCTGGTCGTTCTGTGTTTTTGTCTTCCTCTGGTGTCTGCTTTGTGTTTTACTGTGTATATAATTAATTATTTTTTTGAATCTAGAAATCATTTCTGATCATGCAGGGATCCCACAAACATGTCCATTACAAATGCAGGAACAAATTTTCATCTGTTTAACATGTAAATGTTAAACAGTGTCTGAAGAGGTGTCTCACGTGCGCAGAGTTCTACGTTGATTGTGATGTACAAAAGGAATGTGCGTGGATTCGGCCGTACACACGGTTTGATACATCGGAAATTTTTTGTGCGTACACAGTTTTCTGGATTTGACCGTACACCACATTTCATTAGGAAATCCCTGCAAGTCTTCGTACATGAGGACCCAGGACTCTACAGTTTACACTTATCTACAGGTCAGCAGTCACTCTTTCAGGGATGAAGATGTTCTCATCTTTGATAGAGAGGAACGTTGGTTTGATACTGGTCTGCAGAAACACAGCCTCTAAAATCAGCCTCAATCAGTCTCTATTAACAGTAAAAGTCTTATCAAAAACATTCTTTAACTGTGAGTGGCAGGAAGGTCTGGGTGTCCTAATATTTTTATCTCTGCAGTGTTTTAGTTAAAAGATATGACAAGTGAAATATACACTGCAAAATGTTTAGATATAACTGAAAGTCTGCTGAAGTAGATACAGTCCAAATAAATACAAACTGCTGAATCAACATTCTGTCAATCAAATTAATAAATAAATAAAAATAAACCAAAATAATCTGTACCTGAAGGGACAAAACAATTCTAACCATGTCAGGAAGTTGTTGATGACATTAGTGTTATGTTAAGTTTTACAACAAACTCACACAGACAGCTGTCTCCTTGTCTGAGAGTATTCTGAGGGGTTGGGGTGGGGGGTCGAAACATGAGAGCTCAGAGTTCTGATTTTGTGATCCACCTCCCACCATCATTCCCGGCTCTGAACCAGCTGCTCCAGCTTGTTTCTGTCTCCACCCTGTACACAGGTCACACTCAGACCTGTTTACTACGAGCTGATCATTATTTACAGGGTTCTGTGGATTTAAAGGCTGCTCCTGGAAGAGAGATGTATTTTACTAAGGTCCAGCTCTTATTAATATGGCTTATCCCTTTATATTATGGTAAGTCTTCCTCTATTTGTGAGAGATTCTTCAGTTCTGAAGCTTGTACTTAGGTTTTATAAACCTTAATCCAAGTCGTGAACATTGTCCTGGATTGTTATTTTACATCTTATTTAGGAATAATCTAAATTAATTAAAAAAACATTTTAGGGTAAAACATGTTATTCCCAGGATGTGCATGTTGTATATGTCTTTTGTCATGTTGTGGAATATAGTATAATCTCTTCTGACACATACATGTTAGACAGGACTTCTAAAGCATTCACAGTAACAGATTATTCTGTCTTTTGTACGTTTTTCAGCATATCTCTTGTTCCGCAATTTTTGTGCTATTTGTACAATTTTTAAATCAAAACATTTAGCTCATTTAGAACATTATGTCTGTGCCTTTTCGTACTTCATCAATTTATACTTTCAATCAATATAACTACAGTAGTACCAGTTATGGTTGAAAACCTAACATTGTTTCAACATGTAAGTCAATGACCACTTTTTGTATAATTTCAACATGGTCTCAATATCATGCCTTACCTTATGTCAATGTTGATTCACTCATATTTGGCCATCTGGGCCTGCTGAGGACCACCATGTTTATATTTTAGACAGATAAAACAGATGGTTTGAAAGAGGGCTGAAGGAAGCAATTTATCCATCCATCCTTTATCCATACCTGTTTCTTCCTTTCACAGTCATGGGGGTCACTGGTGATTATATCCAGCAGTCACAGTGCGAGGGTACATCACAGGGCCATACATAGAGACAAACAACCATTCACTCTCACCTAGGGACAATTTAGAGTTACCGCTTAACCTAACAGTCATGTTTTTGGTCTGTGGGAGGAAACCAGAATACCCAGAGAGAACATGCAAACTCTACTCAGAAAGGTTCCCAGGCCAGGATTTGATCCGGTGACCTTCTTGCTGAAAGGCAACAGCTCTACCAATTGAGCCACCATGCTGCCCGGAAGCAATTTGTATTAAATGAAAAAAGAAAATTTTAAATAGCCGAGTTCTCATGTTTCAGTTTTCAAAAACTTATAATGGAGAATTGAGTCTGATACCCAATCGTTTTCGCTTTAATTAATCACTCTGAGCTCTGGAAAATCAAATACACTGACTGCATGTCATTGTGACAGGTGAGTAGTTTAATCTTCATGTATATTTAGGTTACATAATTGAGCTTCTCATAAGTTTAACTCTATAACTGAAGTCCATTTTTTGTTTGTTTTTTCTCTTTGCTCTTTAAAGCTTATGCTGGTAAGGGACCTGAGAAATACAGTAGTTGCTGAAGCTTGTAACTCTTCAGTTACTAAACTTCAGAGTGGTCACAGGTGTCTTGTTGGTCTCTCACACTGTTCTCCTTCCTCACAGTCACTCAGTTTGTGAGAACAGGCTGCTTTTGATTTATCTCAGAGTCCTTCCATTTCTGAAAGTTACACTTAACAAAACTCCAGGGGGTTGGAAATAGTTTTGTATCCATCCTGATTTTGGACTTTCAATAATATTTTCTCTGGGAAGAACAGTCACTTTAAAATGCTGAATATTTGTGTAATCACTTATTTTACAATGCATATTGTTTTAATTTGATATTTTGTAAATAAAATTTGATTTCACTTTGTCATTTTTGTTTTTTTTTGTTTTGTCAAAAGAACCTAATTGACTATGACAGCAATAAAAACATAAACATTCATAATTTAAATACCCAGTTGAATACTTTATTTTGTTACCAGAGACAGCAATCTTTGCCTGTGAAGGTGGCCAATGAGAAGTTTCTAAAGCAGAAACAGGTGTCAATTGTTTCATCTTTTGATGTGAAGTAAAGTGAACACAGGAGAACAGAGTGAGTGACTGACAGGTCCAAGTGTCCTTCCTACCCCTCCCCCCTCTCTATTTTTATACAAGGCTAAATCAAAGTATGCAGACATGGCACAAAACAAAGAGAACAATCGTGTCAAACATGTAAAAACTGAGGTTCAGCAGGGGGGCTGTCTTCTGATGCTGAAGACGTTTACTGGCAGAAGCTCTGAAAGGATTAGCTGCTCATGTGTGACTGGTTTGGGTCTGAGTGAACTTATGTCCGTCCTCTGCTCCTGGTGGGTAAATGAAACAGGATCCCATTGGACTGAGATCAGGCAACAAATTCTCAGCTGCTTGCTAGTTGATATTTTACAAACCCACACGACTACAAGATACTTTACTGCTCCACTTCCTGTAAATGAGACAGAACCACACACTCAAGTTTTGTTGAGATGCAAGCAAACAGTATAAATAAATACAATTCAACTGAAAAAGATGAGAATTTGTGTAAAATCTAAATAAGAACAGTGACGTGCAAATCTAAAAATAAAATCATGTTTTATTCCTAAAGGAACGGGAAACAGATCAAATGTTTATGCTAAGTTACTACTTCTATTTTTGAGGGGGGGGGGGGGGGTAGTTCTGCATTTGATTGTAGCAACATTTTCCAAAAACTCTGAGACACGGGAAATGAAGGGTTTCAAAATAAAAAAATAAACAGCTGGAGGAGCATTTTGCAACTAATTAGGTTCATTATACAAGTCAGTAAGAGGACTGGGTATAAAAAGAGGAAATATAGAGGATCAATCTCAGAAAAAGGCTGGGCAGTGTCTGCAAAAATTTGTGCTTAAACATAATTTCAGAATAATGTCTCAATTCAAATTAATAAATAATAAATTCAAATGCAGATTATTCTTACTCCCCTCACTCCTGAGAAAGATTTTTTGGTCACATTCATGAAAGTGTGAATTAAAGTGAAAATTACTAGGTATCAGGCTCAATGCTACATTCTAGGTTTTAGAAAACTGAAATCTGTTTAGTATAATTATTTATTTACATGAATGGCTTCCTTCAGCTCCCTCTCAAACAATCTGTCTTCTCTGTCTTGTTTAGTCTCTCCAATAGAGGTCTGAACATTCCTGTCTGCTGAACTACAGACACTACACTGCTCAGAAACATTTCCACAAATCACTGTCTGAAAACACAGTTCACTGTGCCATCCACAAATACTGGTTAAAACCTGGGTATGGGGTACATTAGTGTCTGTGCTACTGGCAGTCAAAACATCTAGAAAGGTAACATAAATGAAGAAGCATATTTCAACAAGACAATAATTGTATTTTATGTTGCATAAATTCTTGAAGCTTGGTTTTGACATCATCCGGGCAGACTTTCCTTGTTAATGGAAATTAAAATTAATTGTTAATTGGTTAGTTCTTTAATTGGATTAAGTAATGAATGGTCATTACTTACTTAATGGAATGGTATTTGAGACCTATAGTGGGATTGGTGGGGTCCAGCCAGTCAACACAATCCGCTGGCTTCTTTAGATTGATTATTTTTTGTACAATGTTGTGAGAAGATTGTTTAGACAGCGCTAAAAAAATTAGAGAATTTACATTTCTTGTGAAAATGCAATGTGAATGCTTAATGTTGAAAGATTTTTGCTGAATAGCTTTAAAAAAGCTGAAACTAGCCTAAAAATAGCTTCAAAAAGAAGCTGAAATAGCTAAAATTTGCACAAACAGAAAGAGCATGTTTACTAAAATAAGCAGTAAGAAGTTGAATTTACCACCAAAAAGTAAATTGAATTATCAAAAGTAGAGTAGTTAAAACACAAAAAACAGCTAAAATTAGCCTAAAGCAGCTGAAAGAAGCACAAATATAGTTTAAAATAGCAGAGTAGCCGAAAAGGTCAGAATAAAAACTTAAAAAGAAAAAAAAAGCTAAAATAAGCTAAACAGAAGCCAAAGGAAGCTAAATTGGAGTCCTAAAGGAGTAAAAGAAAAAGCAACAATATGTAAATGTAGTACCCTAAAGATTTATGACCATTAAAGTCTAAGTTTTAAGAATGTTGAAAACAGTTCTATTTGTTTTCAGTGAGAAAACATGGCAGAAAAATCTAAGTATATCAAAATATGCTGAAGTACCAAAAGACATAGTTGGGATGTCCTTATGGAGCTGAATGTTTTGATAAATAAAATGTAAAAAATAGCACAAAAATTGTGGAACAAGACGTGCCAAAAAATGTATGGGGGAAAATTATCTCCATAGTCTGAATGCTTTATATTGAATTGAACTGGACAGAAATCTGAGGTGGGCATGTGGATTTAAAGCAGAAATGTTTACATTCTCATGTTTCTGTTAGTGCTGAACTTTGTACAATGAATATTTGAAGAGCAGCTGGATGAAGCAGTGACGTGTCTTTCCAAGCATATTAAGACACACAAATGGCTACTTTGTGAAAAGAGGATACACAAATGTTGTGCCTAGAGGAGAGAATCAATCAAAAGAGTGGTGGCTCTGATCACAGGTAGGCAGTCCTGTAGTAGGAGGGTCCTCTGAAGACTCCCAGGAGTTCAGTGCTGGACTTTCTCCTGCAGTATGAAATGTTAGTCTGAAACTAATTTTGTTGTTGTTCTTGACACAAAAATGAACAAATTTCTCATTTCTTGCAGAGTAACAAGTTTTAAGTGTCAGCATTAAATGCAGAAAACGTTGCTGTTAGAAATCTACATAAGATGATTAAAATAATGTTTACAATTAAACAATGTTGACCCTCCATCCCGTTTTTTTATTTCAACTCTTATTTTGAACTCCTTCATGCACACTCATAAAAAAGTCATAGAAAAAAATCTTAAAGACCTTCAAGATCAGGGGTTTAATGTTTCTGTTTCAAACTCCAGCTGACCAGGACCTATTTCGTGAACTGGTCTAGACCAGTTTTACAAAGCTTTAAAGGGACTCAGAGACAGTTGGGACTGTCTCACATTCAGGCTTTTCACTTACATATCTGGAACATCAGACTCCTGTTGATGTGGCTGCATGTGTCCTTGGCACTCTCTCATTAGATAATCCCCACACACACCAACCCCACCCCCCAGGTTTTTTGTTAATGAAGGGTCTAATTTTGTCCTTCTAATGTTGAAGGATGGGAGAGGAATTCAGAAATGTTTGGTGTTGAAAAAACAACACTCGTCTCTTTTTACAGCTCATGTTACAGCTCAGTTCCACTCTGAAAACATTTGGGGAGCATCAGTGGCTTTTTATTACACTCAAAATCATGGGGGGCTGCCAAAATATTGGGCCCCATGACAAAAAATCTAATTGGGCCCTGTCATCATCACCTCAAAGTAGTGAAAACAGCAGATTTTTAAACAAGGTAGGAACAAATAACTTCTGGAAACCCAAACTTTTCACGCCTCAAATATACCATTTGACAGTATCTGCCTCTTCTTCAGCCTGACTCACCCAGAGCCCAGCGCCGAGCCTGCTTGCTAGCAAAATCATCAATCAAGTCCTTGAAGTCTAGCTTTCTAGCCAACTGACTTTCAGTGGACAACATGGCAAGACTACAAAGCCTGTCTTGAGACATAGTGGACTTCAAATAGCTTTTTATCAGTTTTAGCTGTTGCAGTTCTGTGTTTTTATCTGTGTTTTTGTAGTGTCTTCTGCTCTGTGTCATTTCTCACCTCAGCCCTCAGTTTCTCCTGCTTTCTGTCTCTCTCTCCCCACACCTGCTGCCACTCCTAATCATCTCAGCTGTTCCTTATTTCCTCTCTGCCCCGCTTGTATTTAATCTCTCCTCTTGCCACACCCAAGCGTCCATTCATTGTTTGTTGTTCCTTTTAGCCACCTTTCATGTTCCACGTCATTCTGGCCTTTTTGATCTTTTGTTTTGGATTTAGGACTTTTTGTATTTTTGGACTTTGCCACCACGTTTTGGATTAAGGATTAAATAAACTACTCTTACCTGCTTTGAGCCTCGCCTGCCTGCATCTGGGTCCACCGCCTCTGATACTTGATAGAATGAACGGACCAGATTCAGACCCAGCAGGTGGGGCCGCTCCAGCCATAGAGGATCTGGCCCAGCTTCTGCCACTCGAGGAGCTCAAGGTAACTCATCCATTGGTCAGTGGATCGCTGATGCTCCTCGTGTGGTCCCCCACTCCAGCCTCTTGCCGCCTGCTCTTCCACCAGATTGGGAACACCGCTGTTAGATGCCCCGATCTGCGGCTCCTGAGGAGCTTGGCCGAGGCAGCGGGGATGCCTCATCACCACGCTCTCCAGAAAGGGTCCAGGACGCTCCTCCTCCATGCTTTTCAGAGGGGGTCCAGGACACCTTGCACCCACGCTCTCCAGTGAGGTTTCCGGACGCCTCTCCCCACGCTTTTCGGAGGGGGTCCTGGACGCCTCACAACCACGCTCTCCAGAGAGGGTCCAGGACGCTCCTCCTCCACGCTCTTCAGAGGGGGTCCGGGACACCTTGCACCCACGCTCTCCGGAGGGTCCCAGTCTCCTCACTACCACGCTCTCCAGGGAGGGTCCTGGCCACCTCTCCACCACGCTCTCCAGAGAGGGTCCCGGACGCCTCTCCACCACGCTCTCCAGAGAGGGTCCCGGACGCCTCT
>JARVJO010031145.1:0-10236 GCA_031762555.1 Cynodonichthys magdalenae | reverse complement strand
AAATATGAAACAAAGGGGCGGGACTAGCGACTGTCATGGCAGCCTACATACGCTTTTGGGGAATCTTGTGGATAGATGTATTAATGTTGAGTTTACAGCAAAGTCAACATAGCTGATGAGGGTAACAGCATGCAGGAGTGAACCTTCTTCAAAACAAGAAAAATGCATTAGAGTCCCTGAAGTTTGTGGGGGGCATAGCCTTCCATGAAACTGGGCTAAATGCTGATTGTACGTGACTAAGTAAAACTTTATTTATAAAGCACCTTTCAAGATCACTAAATGCTTCAAAGACAGAACAATAAAAAAAAACCTTAAACAAAAGCAGATTTAAAAAGATACATTTTTAGCTGGTCTTTAAAGGAGGCCACTGTTGATCTGAGTGTCACAGGAAGGGAGCCAGAAAAGAGAAGGCTTGGTCTCATTTAGTTTTCAGTTTTGTATGGGGAACAAGCAACAGGTCTTGATCACAGGACCTCAAGGTCCTAATGGAAGTGTAGGGATGTAAAAATTCTGAGATGTAGATTGGTGTCTGTCTATGCAGAGCTCACCAAGTCAAAACCACAATCTTGATTTGCACTCGATAATGAACCAGGAGCCAATAAAATTTCATTGTTAGTGGAGTTACATGACAAAACTTGGAAGATCCAGTCAGGAGCGTAGCAGCAACGTTCTGCACAGAGTGCAACCGGTCTAGGGAAATTTTAGTTAGACATTTTTACAACACGTCTAGACGACACTAAAATATGAAGTAAGATTTCCATTTCTAGACAAGACACAATAGGGATAAGTTTGACAGATGGTAGAAACAGAAACGAACCAGAGATTTTTTTTTTTCAATTAACATCTTTTTGGGGAGGTCATGGAGAAGGACTTTCAGTTGGCCTCTAGGACATTCTTGAAAACTGTCCAGCGGCTCAGAAGAGGAAAGCTTTCCTTGTCCCAGGCTGTGCTGGATATAGGTGGGGAACTGCTGACCTGGACCCAGGATATTGTTGAGTGGTGGAAGATAAATTTCAGGGATCTCCTCAATCCACCCTCCATGTCCACCTTTGAAGATGCAGAGTGTAAAGACTTGGGGTAAGACGAGTCCATTACTAAGGAGGATGTCACTGATGTAGTCAAAAAGCTCCTTGGTGGCCAGGTGCCAGGATGAGATTTGCCTCGAGATGCTGAAGTCCCTGGATGTTGTGGGGCTGTCATGGTTGACACCACTGCTAGACTGGCCATCGGGCATAGTGGGCACTTGCCCGGTGGGCCGGTGGTGATTTTGAGCCGGGCCATTTTTTTTCTCTCTCTCTTTTTTCTAGTTATAAAACTTATGATACACACTGCTGGTTAGGGTTGGGCATCGAGTCTCGAGTATCGATTGGAACCGGGACTGTTTCAATTCTCTCGGAATTGTTCGTACTTTTAAACTTTGATACCTAGTTTCAATACCTAGTCCACCATCTGGAAAAAGAAGCCGCCCAACACCAACAAAGAAAAAAATCCAGGTGAGCCACCAAACATATATTTATTTGATTTGAGTACCAATTTGAGTTGGTGTTCGGACTCAAATTGTCAAATTAAGTTAAATAATCTGCCAGTGCAGTAAGTCAATTGCGCTCAGTAAAACTTGAAATGAGGAAAACATTTCCAGGCTAACAAGATTAATAACAAACACATTCTGCCCTTGCTTAATATATTGTCTCAAAACAAGATAAAAAATGCTCTTTGGCTGGAAGTGTACAATTTGTTTAGATGGACAAGTTTTGTTATGAATTTACCCCTGTAAATTCATAACAAATGTTCATCTACAAAGAACTCTGGTTAGCTACCTCATTTAAACCATGTAGACTTGTTGACCCTGCCTCTATAAAGAAATTGGGAATCGTTGGGAACCGCAGAATCCAAATGAGGAACCGGAATCATTCAAATTCAAACGATGCCCAACCCTACTGCTGGTAGATCAGCCTATTGACTGATTCTGGGCTGGACAAATTACAGCAGCCGAGGGCCGATGAACCCCACCCCCATGGGCCGCGGCTGTCAATCAATCAATCACTCACACACAGAAGAACTGAGAACAACGTGGCAAAACATGAAAAGTAGGCACCGAAAAAAGATTGCTTATAAATGTTGTTTAGTGGTTGTAATTTGCACTCATGCTGGTTATCCTAATGCACAGCAGCGAGGTCCGTAGGACGCGCGCTGCCACCCCTATGTTCAAAAAATAAATATAAAAACAGCGCAAAAAAATACATTTTATTCATGCATGTGATGAAAACAATGTTTAACAAGCAAAAAGGCAGCAAAACGAAGACTAGGAAATGGGTGAGGTCAGTGAAAGGTGATTCTCAGAAAGAAATTTATTTAAATATATTTAATGTATTTGTTTTTAATACATAAATATCCTCTTTATTCAAGACAAGTTTTCATTTTATCTTGTTCTTTTTTTCCTAACATTTATCAGAAAACTCTTGTGGACATTAATTAGACCCAAGCAGCATATCAAAGTGTTATTGTAATTACCTTTATTTATTTAATGTGGGTAGATTACTGTTCAATTTAAAATACTTTTTGGTACAAATGTTCTTATGGGCCGTTGCTAATTTCTCAACTTGAGTTTGTAACTATGGTATGGCATGGTGGGGCCACCCTACTTGTTCTTGAAAACAGTAAAGATAAATAGATCACATCTGGTGAATGTATCAAAAAAAATAATGAAATCAGCTTATTATAGCAAACCTGTAGCTCAATATTTTTAAAATAACTACAAAGTTGCTGTTCTGTCATTTCTCCAGCCGCACTTACGTCTTCCTTGTATAAAGCACGCACACACACACAAACTGAATCAACTCATTTTACCAATTTTGTGGTTAAATGTTTTTTTATCTAGCCACACAGTTGCTTTTCTGTGTCATTTTTTTATATTCCGTCGATAATAAATCTGTAGATTAATCCTCCACCGCTCACTGGCTCGACATCGTATCAGAAAGAAAATAACGAGAATGAAATCAGCTCATTATAGTGAACCTGTGGCTCAACAGTTTTTTAAACCAACTACACAGTTGCTGTTTCGTGTCATTTTTAATATTCCCTCTGTAATAAATCCATTTGTTTGATTCTGCAGTCGCTCACTGATGTCATCAGCTCATTATCATTTTCTCAGCGCGGATCCGTGGGTTGCTTTTTTACAAGAAGGTGAGCTGCGCACAAACCCGCCTCTGATACTACCTTCACTCGCGGATCAGGGGCGCATCAGAGGTGGGCTAATTTTACTCGCCTCTCCGCCTTCGTGTTTTTTCTGAATGCTCGGGGGAGGACAGAACACGCATCGGACCCGGACTGAGCTGTCTTATGAAAGGGGCTTCAGTGTCTTGTTGACGAATGATGGTAGCATGGAGCGGGAGATGGATTGAGGGATTTGGGCCTCATCCTCAGTAATAAGGATGTTGCTTTGGTCAGTTGTGGTGAAGAAAGAGCTGAGGTGAAAGATAAAGCTCTGGATTTACTGGTCTGCCTATGTTCCAAACCTCACCTATGGTCACGATGCGTGGATCACGACCGAAAAAATGGCGAGTTCCCGGATACAAGTGGCCAAAATGAGCTTCCTTTGTAGCGTGGCTGGGCTCAGCCTAATGCTGCGTTCACACCAAACGTGATTCCAGCTTCAGGAGCGTCAGGTTTACATGCAAAGTCAATGGTGGACGCGTGTGAAGCAGCGTTGAAGTGCTTCAGTGCATACAGCGCATTTATAGCGGCGCAATTTAAGCATTTTGAGTGATTTGTGCGGACAGGAGCTCTTCAGCTGAAACTGAGTGCCTGTTGTCGGTGTCCTTGCAAGAGATATCGACACTGATGCGGATCAGTGGCGGGTCCCGAGCTCATCAAACTGAATTAGGGACAAAAATAGTTCTGAAAGCCCCCAGCTCCTGGAGTGAAACCCACTAAACTCAGAATGTCTCTGAATTATTTGGTGAATTAATTATGAATCAATAATCTGGTGAGCATGACGTGCTCTCGCTCTCAGTGAATAAAGCAAAGCCACTTTCTTTATTTCATCCACCATTAAACAGAGACCAGCAGAGGTGGGGGCGGGGGGGCTCTCAACGCGCGTCAAGAGCAATTTTGACTCATGTCTGACCTTAAAGTGCACAAGCGTCCAACTTGAAGTATTGGACACGTTTTTGACGCTGAAATTGCGTTCGGTGTAAACGCAGAATTAGAGATAGGGTAAGGAGCTCCGACATCCTGGGGGAGCTCAGAGTAGAGCCGCTGCTCCTCCACATCGAAAGGAGTTGAGGTGGTTCATCTGATTAGGAGGCCTCCTGAACGCCTCCCTTGAAGTGTTCTGGGCTCTGTCTTTAAAACCCTTCGAGGGCCATCTGCACAGTCTCCTACCAGCTGTTTGACAAACTGTGGTTACGATTTAATGACTTTTCTCTCATAAAACTTACACTGGTGAAGAACTGGTAATCCAAACATCCAAGGAGATGAAAACTGTAGCTGATATTACATGTAAAAAGACAGAACGTTAGAACTGACTCACACATTGCAGCCTGCACAGTTTCTGTCAGTCTGGCCTTTTCCTCTCATCCATCATCAGCTTTTCCTCGCTTATTTTCTCTCCTCCATCCCACCAGAGATATGACTGGACGAGGCGTGACCCTGGGGTATTTACCAAGATAAAACATTTGTGTTTCGATGTGCACTTTAATACATCTCAGACAAATCTGCATCGTTTCATTCATCTCATAATGTGTCATCAAGGGCAGACTCCATCGAGCTTCGTCTATTATCACTCTTCACTTTTTCAGGTGCACTTACAAAATTGGAATGTTTCTTTAAATTGTTTTACTAAGATGGATTTCTAGGTCACAGGCAGACAAGCGGAGGAGGCAGAGATTATATGATTGGGGTGAAGTTAGGGTCTCCTTTCAGAGACAGACTCTGGGATCATCAGATGTCTGGGATAAAGATGAAATTAAAGTTTTTCTTCAGATGTTGTCCTGAGGATCTGTGAGACAAGAAATAAAGTGTTAAAGGGGTTCAGTATCAGTTGTTTAAATAATTTCAGTGCTTTAATTTTGGTATCTGACTTTATTCTCTCCTGTTCTTTTAACATTTATAAGCATTTTTTTGATCAACTAAAAGAAAAGACTGATGATCTGCCTACTTGGCAGATCATCAGTCTGTCTTTTTCAGATGAAGGTTTATTTATTTGGAACAGCTTGCATCTCTGATGTGAACACTTGAATGTACTGTTTAATTAGAAGTTGAGCCAAACCACCCCTCACCTCCACAAATATAATCCAATTGAAATGAACAGTTTAACCAGAGTTGTGCCATTGGCTTAGTCCACTCACTGAGTCCAAAACCTCCTTACAAGTTTCATTAAAACAGGACGCGATTCCAGAAGTTGACCCCTGGTTTTCACCAGAGCACCACCTCGTTTTTTTGCATCTTCTGTCCCACTTTCACTCACAAACAGGTACACACCACAGGTGAGTCGGTCCTTTATTGAATGAGGAGAGAATCTGAATGTTTGATCCTCAAGGTTTTTGTTTAAAGATGATTCAAAACAACAATTAAGACCAATTAGTGGCTGTCGGTCATACACTAACAATACAGAAATATCTTGACACAATATTCAAAAACAACAAAAAACAGTAATAAGCATCACTTTAGACAAGGTGGGTACACGACTGCTGGCACATGCTGGTGCCGTTTTTCATCTCCCATCTCATATCTCCCAATGTATATCCTCATACATGAGGAATGTGTTTGATTCCTCATGTATATTGGGACTTAATAAAGCTCATGCATATCATGCAAATTAATTTCTTTCTAATTCTGGTCACGTCCATCTACCCTCCTAAATGCTTGACTGAGTTTCTGACTCAAAAAGAGGTTGGAACAAATAAACATAAAATATAGGGGAAAACTAAAACAGTTTCATGTTCAAGCAGTTTTAGCAGAAACCCAGGCGGTGGGTGAGGATTGTCAAAGAATTTTTTGAAAAATGAGCCGTTTAGCATCGTCAATTTAAAGTAGTGTAGATGCAGAGATTTTACCAACATTTAAAGAAAGAATACACTTGTATACACTTAAAAAACCTTCAACTTATTGACCATACAATGACATTGTATATCAAATTTTGCTCTAAGGTTAACTTTAAATAGTTATAGTAATTTAGCACCAAATCAACATTTTTTCAGATAAACTATCTAAATTAGGTCTTAAATGTATAATTTTTATATTTCTGTGCAAATGTTGACATTTTGTGTAAATTTGTTGTCTAAAACTGTCTTAGTGCTGCCCTCTGTGGGTTGAACGGTGGCTACTGCAGTTGAATTTTCCTATTGGTTAAAACGGTACACTTTGGTACATGTTATCATGATGGTAGCATCGCTCTAATGCTAAAAAAACTGTCCTCCATTGCCTCACAGCACCAGCTTCATGCATTGCTGATTCAGCATCTTTAGTCAACGGCTCGAACCGATAAAGCTCAGACCCGCTGGGCTACACAAAGCCCCACACAGGTAGGCGTTCAGAATTGAACTCGGCAAAAGAGCCGTGGAGCAGAACTCAGCTGAGCTTGAAGTGCAGTGACACATGGACGTCTGTCTTGTTTAGAAAAAACTATCTGAATAACTTACTTTAGTGGTTCAATAAAGTTCCTGTTCCGGATCATCTTCTGTGTTTCCTCTGTAATAAATCTGTTTGTTGATGTTTAATCCTGCCAGATTATCATTACTGACCCACATGAAGCTGAAGCTAACGATTCAAGAAATGGCTAAAGGGCGATTCCACCAAATTGTTTACTACCTTGAGTGTATTTAATCTGCTCTAGTTTAAAAACAAAAATACTTAGACACATCAAACCTGCACTGGATAATTCTACACTTATAGCAGAATAATTAAAACCAGGTTTGTGATTTTTGAAACTACAACAAAAACTGTTTTCACAATTTATGCATCTGGACCACACTAGACCTGTTTTCAGAAATGCTAGCTTGTCAAAAAAATAAAAATCTGAAGCTCCTATGTTGAATAGTTTTTGAGTTCAGTAACTGTGGTGGGTGGGGGGGGGGGGGGCTTCTTTAAAGTCTTCCTCACAGATGCATACACACATAAACAATATATGGCTTAAGATACACACTCTCCTAAAATCACAGTATGAGATGTTTTTTTATTTTAATCCATCATCTAACTTCATGTTTTCTATTTCTTTTTTCTAATGCAAGGGTAGCGGCTCTTCATGGCTGCAGGACCCGGGGCACCTGTTCCCATGTTTGTGGTTCTTGTTTTTGTTTTGTGTCTCTCTCTTGAATGGGTTTTTCCAAACTGTAGTTTCCCTTTGGGATCACTAAAATATTTTTAAATTGAATTAAGGAAATCATCTCTGTGACTGAGCGATGTCCCAGTTGAAAAGGATGCTGGGAAAACATCTAAAAATATATATTTTTTCTGACTTTTTACAACAATATTGAGTGTGGACCTTGTTTTTTCTTGACAAATTCTTGTTAAGCTTTTGTTTAAACATGTATAATAAACTTTGTTTTAGCCTGTTAATTGAAACCATGAGTCAGAAGTTCTGTTTAAGAAGAGATATTAATTTAGTTTACAAAGTTAATGCAACTGGAACTGTGCCCACCGCTGGTCAAACAGCCTCACAAACCTTAAAACGACTGCCTGAGTTTTGTTAAATCTGTTTACACACCCAGCCGTGTTACAGTTTATCCCTGGTTTTGTTTGGAGCCGACAACTCTTTGAATCGGTGGTCTTTTTACAACAGGTGAGCAGAGAGGGGGTTTAGAGGAGTGTGACTAGACTAAGATTTCCTTTAACATCCTGTGCATGACCTGCAACATGGTGCCTGAAGCAGAGCTGCTGCCTTTTGAAGTGATTCAAACGAGCCCCCCTGGTAGGACTCACTTTTACCTGAAAGGTCTCAGAATCTTGGGAGGATTGGTTTTCAGACGAGTAATGAAGTCTGAAGTGCTGTTCTACTTGAACACGTGCGCTGCGATCGGCACGTGTTTTACTCTCATAAAAACTTTATCAAAATGCAAATGAGTGTACTCTGCAGCACTTCTATATAAAATACTGTAATAACAGGCACTGAGATTAGCTTTTTTTTATGTGTCATCATCTCTAGTGAAGCAATATAGATGCTTTTATACTTAGTGTGAATGTGAGTTTATGGATTGTGATGCTTTTCGTAATAAATCTCTTCACTCTGGTTTTGTTGCAGATAAAAAGGCCGACTGCACGTTGTCCCTGAGTGACGAGGACCTGCAGGATTTGATGATGGGAAAGTTGAACCCACAAGCGGTATGTGCACTCCAGAATAGTCTGTTATTTTATTCTCTACACATCAAACTAAATCATCAGCCTTTATTTAAGCATGCACCCCTTTGTTTGCATTCAGTATCAGCTGAACAGCCTGAATGACTTTTTGTTTCTTTCTTCTACAAAAACAAACAAGCCTGTTTTTGTCTGCAGCAGCACTTCAGGTGTAATTTTGTAGGGTTTTCTACCTCTGTAGAATATTGGATTTGGTCTGGATCAAAGTAAAAGAAAGTAATTGTTCTCTGTTAGTTTTTGTTTACAAAGGATTTGACAAACTAACCTGTAGTCATAAACATCAGAACATATGGACGGACATGAACCAATAATTAAGCTTTGGGAACCCACATCCTGAGCACCAGCTGCTTCACCTCCTTTCAGCAGAGCATGAGACATTATTACAAAAGTAATTGATCTTTTTTTTGAATGCAGCTGTAAAATCCCATCTGCTTTGATAAAAGTGGGATTCGTTTATTCATGTTTTCTTTTAATTTTTTTTCCAAATACACAACGCATTTTTGGCTTTTTTCACTTTATTTCTGGTCAGAAGTAAACTGAACAAAAAAAATAATTACCCAGGTCTTGTTTATTTGAATCAGACATGATTAAGAACTGGATTCGTGCCCAGATCTCCACAGAACACATTGGCTGGTTGCTGCTCTTGTTTTTAGTTTTGCTGGAGCAGCAGACCAATCTGTTGGCTCAGACAAATTAATGAGTTTTCACTCAGAGGTGAGCTGAACTGATGACTTCAGTGGGCCGCCTCTAACCCACCTGATCTGATGATCAGAGAACAGAAACTTTCAAAGCAAACGAGAAGTCCAACTTTTCATTACTGATCAGTCATTTACTGAAAGAAATAGCAAACATGATCGATAGATGATGTGGTGGAATACATTTCCTTCAGTTACTTTACTTAAGTACATTTTTTGAGTATCTTTACTTAAGTAATTATTTTCTGGGAACTTATGACTTTCACTCCACTACATTTCAAAGACTAATATTGTACTTTTGACTCCACTACGTTTCTAGGAAGCTTGTCAGTTATTTGTTTCTTTTGGCTCAGCGTAGTTTTGTAATCAGCTGTTGCTGTTTTTCTTTCTTGAAATGCAATTGGCCACACGCTATGTTCCTCACAAGGGGAACCAATCACAGTCGTAGCTCACACCTGAGATGGATTTGGAATTACATCTTTGTTAACGGTTGCAAGCCGAGCTTCACCTTCATTAAAAACAGAACTCAGCATTTGAGACGATTGAAGAAACTCAAGCGAAGAAACCGGCACGTTGGCCATATCTCAGCTCAATGTTTGAGATTTTAGGACTGAAAAATAGTTTGTATCAGTTTAAATGTCTGCTGTGTTCACCGCAGATAAACTACATTTCTGCATTTAAGAACTCACCTGTAACTTTATACTGAAGTCTTTTATTTTTTTTAATTTTATTTATTTTTTTTTTTGCTCTCAGTGAAGGCGGACGCTTTTTCCCTCCCTCTTCAGCCTTCCCTTATCAATCCTGCTTTGCTGCATTTTAGAGACTCTATTTACATATTTTCCAAACTGAAAATAATGGATCTGGTCAACTGGTCTCTCAAAGCTATTGATCAACTTTTCTACAATGAAACTTGGCAAAAGGGAGCCTTCGAAGATTTGGATATTTGGATTAATGATGGCAGGATTTCTACTGATTGGAGCTGGTGGTGGATATTCTGGGCTACCGTGGAAAAAGGAAAAGGCTGGCAGCTGATTGGGCTCTGTGTCTGCCGGGCTTTTTGTGTGATGGAATTTGCCGTGCTGTCAACACTCAGACTGAAGCGCTGCTGGAGCAGAGCCTATAAACTGGATGCCCAGCTGTGGCTCCTGAGCCGGTCGGCTGGAATGTTTAGATCTTGGAGAAAGTTGTA
>JARVJO010031144.1:0-10236 GCA_031762555.1 Cynodonichthys magdalenae | reverse complement strand
ACAGTCATCTACATGCTTTGCAAGTGGGAAAACCTGAAAAATCAACAGTGTATCAAATACTTGTTCTCCCCACTGTAATTACGAGATCAGATGTCATAATTACGAGATCTGGATCTCCTGTGGATTTTGAGCAGGTAACGGCCCTGGACGTGTGTAATACCAAAAGCACGAGTGCCAAGAACAAAGCTGTATAATGTTTATCCACCAGAGTTTAATAAAGTTACGACCCGCAGGGTTGAAATAGGAGGAGGCGTGTGCTATTTGTGTACATAAAGATGTAATTTAAGCATTTCAGATGCATTAGCTACTTATAGCCCTAGCATCCCATACTGCAGGAAGAGAGTGACTTCCAGCATGTCAGAGTGGGTTTTTTGCTTGAACAACCGCAATAAAGATACCTGCATAATGTCGACGTACTAATATTATTGCGATCTGTAGCTAATATGTTGTTTGGACTGTATTGAATCCGACTCTTATTTTGAAATATCCAGTTGCTGAAACCATAAGTACCACTACCAGTGTAATGACAGTGTTATGTTTGTGCAGAGTCTGCTGAAGCTGAATTAAACAGAACTCATTCAGACTGGTGTACAGGTTGGTTTTTTTAACAAACTGGCAGAGACAACACCATCCACATTAAGTAAACTTAAGAGGAAATAAAAGCATATAAAATGTGATAGTGCAGTCATTGTTCAATTTTCCTGTAGTGTAGATCAGCTATGACTCTCTTTAACTTATCTCGTAATTATGAGATCCTGATATCGTAATTATGTGATATCTCAGAATTATGACACGTTATCTAGTAATTATGACATCTTATCTCGTAATTATGAGGTAATGTCTCATAATTATGAGATTCTGATCTTGTAATTCAGAGATGGGGTGTCTAACTTTTTTATTTGTATCAATGCTCTTCTGTAAGATAGTTTATTTTATCAATAAATACATTTTTCTTTAGGAACATCATAGAAAAGGGTGGTTTGACAATTTTTTCACAAATTTTCAACAAAAATCTTCTCTGGTTATAGATATAAGTTGGATATTTTGGGCTTATGTCATGTGAGCAGTGTGGAGGGGGTAAGTTAAGCAAAGATCATTATCGGGCAAAATTACTTTGCACTTAAAGTCTATCTGTGCATGTCACTGCTGAGGTGTATACAACATTTAGCAATGGCTAAAACAGGAGGTTTGGGTTTTTTGTCTGTTAGTATAGGCAGTGAAATCACCTCTTGTTATTGAGAAGGGGGATCCAATGACAACACGAGCTTGCCCTGTGTCCTGCTGTTTACTGCATGCACGTTCAGTGGTGCTGCAAAGTCCTCCCTAAAACAATTTACTGGCGAGCACGACGTAACATTCCGAATATGGTCAGACTAAACGTTTGTATGATAGTGTACGGAAAATTCATATCACAACAAAAACAAACGGTTTGAACCCATCTCTAGAACATCATAAGTTGGTATAGCATTGTTTTTAATTTACAGTGTAAACAATAGACGACAATCAGGAATCGGAAAGTCCTGACAGCAGCTCTAAAATCTAAGATGAAACCATCCATCAGCTTAAGTTGGTCAAAGGTATATTGGTGCATAATTCGGAAGAAACTTCCAAAGCTTTGTTCGTGCTTTTATGTAACCAAGAGGGGGGTGATGCAAAACACTTTTTCCTTTGCTCAGAAATTAGAGAAAACAGCAGAAGGATGGAAAGCTTACTATGACCAGAAAGCCTCACTCCAAAAACTGACCAGTCCAACACTGAAACCAAAAAACTTGCGCTTAAACTCATGCCACAGACTGGACCCTACCTTATCACTGATAAGCTCTACCAAATTAAAATCACCAGAGGTCAAAAAGAACCAATATTCAAGTGGGTTCACAGAAACCAGATTAGTCTTCAGAAATGTTTCTCTAAACTAGCTGAAAATAGTCTTGAAGACTAAACAGCTGACTGAACATAAACTTGAAACGACTAAAATCTAACACTAGTTAGTGTGGGTGAAGCAAACTAACCTTCCTGATAAACCTTAACACCATCAATATGTATGATCTTTAAACTTGTGCTTCAATGGAGATTGTTAGCCTAGATGGACGTCCAAGTTGTTTAAGATTTATTTTATGGTTGTTGGTTAATGGTTTTCTGGGTTGATGCCAACAGTACATGAACAACTGTTGCTGCTTTGCCCCAAAAATCTTCAAAAGTTTGAACCTGATTTAGGTTCAGTATAAATTAAAGTACGGTAACTTGCATCATATCGCTGAGAGTACATGTTTGCTCTAACTTTGAGAACTTGATTTAAATGCAAATGCATACAGATATTCATACAAACACACATTCAGTCACATCTTTACAAACACAAACATACAAGGGAGCAATCTTGTCTGTGTTAATTTTATGCATGTTCACAATTGTACACATTCTCAGATGGACACTTGCACGTTTTCCAGCTCATGTACATATTATTTTCAGAAATTGATTGGGATGTTAGTTGAGAACAAATAAATGGGCCTCACACAGATGGAGAGTTTGTACAACCTCTAAGCAATTCAGCACTTTGGTTCATCAACACCTCTCTTCTTCTAGTCTTCTTCTTTGGTTCGAGGTCAAAACATCCCTCTGCCATGTCGTACCTTAAAAGCTTTGATTCCTTCATTCACATAACTTTTGGGTATGAAAGGAAAACATCTTTCACTGGTCTCTTCCTACTCACCCTCATAAACATTGTACCTACTTTTGTCTGTTTCGTATACACAAAATTATTATCCACAGCATGGTTAGGTCTGGACATCTAGGGTTCAAGTCCTGAATGTTTTCTGAATAACCCCAAATAGTATGAATGAACACAACAGAAACTAAAAAATGCTATTTCATTTAAAGCAGGCATAAGTCCTTAAAATTATTTGACAATTTAATGTTAAAAATATAAAACAAAAAAAACACAAGCTAGGTTGTGGTTTTTCTGTATTTTCTAAAAGCAGCATCTTTCTAAAAGCAGCATCTGCTTCAATAGACCTGCAATATTCAAAGTTTGTCCCCAGAATTTTTGGAAATTAATAATTACACTGGTCAACACAAAAAAAATGGTTTACGTTTTTTCAGCTGACTTAGTAAAACTTCTATGAGCTGAATCCAAAAATCACATCCGTTTTGCTCCATCAGGTCAACTTTTTGAGCCATAGGCAAATCTTTATTCTGTTTACATGCATTTATTTAATTTCAGTTTTATTTATTTCACGTTCTAGAAATGAAATTACTTACTCATTCAGACTGCAAGTTAATGAGTGATGACATCAATTGCGAAACGTCATTTATTTATATCGCTTCAGGTCAGCATTTTAGTAAGAGTAAAGTGAAAAGCCTCTATATTGTATAAAAACGAAATGGCTTCAACCAGAAGATCTTGCAAAAAAAAACCCGTATTCATGTATTCTGTTACATCTGCGGCGAATACACCCTTGTGCCGAACAGGAATCCAGTCACAAGTTTCATAAAGAGTGCTTACCATGCTTATTTTGGTATGAAACTTGGAGATCAGAACAAAGTTTGGGAGCCTCACATGGTAAGCAAAGCATGCACCGAGTATCTGCGTCAGTGGACAAAGGGCAAGAAGAGGATCTTAAAAATCTAATTCGGATGAGACATATTACTAAAAATCAAGCGATAATATCCAAAAATGTCATTATCAATTATCCATAATCCATTTGGACAAAAAACTCAGATTTAAAAATGAACTTAGCATAAAAACATGACCTGATTGATAGAAATAGTAGAATCAGTAATGCATGTTTATAATAAATCAATTGTCAAAAGATAAACTAATTTCAAAAAAACATTTTTGTAACCCTGTGTTATGTACGACCCAGTGTCAATAAGTTAATATATTGGGGAGTTTGTCCAAATGACAATTGTTTCATGGAAATGGTACTTTTTTCAGGATTTAATAAAGCATGGCTCGATCAGGGTCACACGGAACTGGTGCCTCTGCACACATAAGTGCATTCTAGGTTATGAGGATCAATGCAGCATATTCAGGGTCATGTGTGGTCTTTTCTGCTCATTAATTGTAACTACGGGTTTAGAGCATAAGAAAGCAAACAGACACACTGTAGATGTAAGGAATGGAGGATCATCAGGGATTGCATGATCAGAAAACAGTGGGCAGTGAGTTTGTGGTATTCCTTATTGCTTGTGAAAAAGATTCTTAAAGGTTCTTTTCTTTGTAGGACCAGAGGGAAAAAGGGTAGAATTTCAGGTCCAAAGCTCAAAGGGTGAATTCCAGGTAAGTGGTTTATTCAGGACAGAGCTGGTGAGCAGACAGAAGGCTGAGTTGAAGATAACCTTTGTTTGTTTTCAGGGCTTGTAGGATGACACTGAAGAATGACTCAGGTTTTGGTTTGATTAGATACCCACAAGGACTCTGCAGGGACACTGGTAAGTACAAAGTTTATCATTCACTCTAGAGATAAGTCACTTCAAGCAAAGCCTCAAGGGTTGTCAGTTTATCATCACTATGTGGCAATCAATGGTTCATTGAGGACTCATGGTCCAAATCAGCCTCAAGTAGTGTGGATGTTAATCAGCCGTCATGGGGAACAGCTGAGAACCAACCAGCACTGCCCACTCACAGGACCTGCAGAAGGTAGTTAGGACAAGAGAAAGCCAAAACACAGGTATCCAAACATGCAACAGGGCATACATGTAAGTACAGTAAGTGCTTACACAGGTGTGAAGTAGGAACCACTTTGTCCCCATCTGGTACCAAGTGTCAACCACTGAGTGGAGCAACAATTTGAACAAACTAAATATATTTCCCTAAATGTCTTTGGCAGCCAGATGTTTCAACAAACAGAATTCAATGTTCCACCCCCATATCACACCAGGGAATCTTGTTTTCCATTGTAAACTTTAAGTTAATTTGTTTTCTACAGCCATTTAGAGAGAAAGTCAGTCGGTGGTATCTATTTCTTGTCTACTATGGGATTAACACACAGGTGGGCAAATACGGGGCAAATGCACAGTGTGGTTTTATATCATGAATCTAGATGCTTTTTTAAATGCTCTTAGGAGGAACTGTGAAAGCAGGACGAAAGTGAAACCTACTAATGCTTGATTCCTCTGAAAGAGCCAAGAAATCACGTGCTGTAAATAGTTCATCAAGGCTTTTACAAAACTAAACTGGTAACGTATGTTTCTGTTTAAAATTAGGTATCAAAATTGTGATTCGTTTTTGCGACAGTGACTTTAAATCAGCTGTTGGTGAAAATATAAAACCATAGATTTCATAATAAAATCTTTTACAAGACACTTTCAGATGGTGTGTCATTAATGAGGGCTTCTAAGGCTTCTAAGTTTTTATCACTTTAATACCATAAACAAAATTTCCAGTCAAGTATTCTGGTTGTTTTTGCAAAGGAGTTCCAGGATATTGAAGCATGAGTTGTTTTTTCTCCTTTATTTGGATCTATACCAGTGTTAAACACAAGTATCCCTGCAATCACACCCATGCTGAGAGAGAACTCCTTACCTGATGACTGTGAAACATCTGCAACGTAATAAAAGAGGACAATCAGGAGTGGGAAGGTAGAAGTGCTAATATTTGCAGCTATTAAACATTCAATGGTGTTAAAGTGTTTTTTAAAGTTTTCACTTGTGAAAAAGTTCCACACTTATTAACGTGCAAGAATATGTAAACAATGAAGCATCAGGCTTGTGTATCATGATATTTAGCATGTAGCAGCATCCTAAGTACTATACTAAGTACGCAACAATGTCATTACCTTCGCATTGAAATTTGTCCTGATCTTGATCCAGGGTGTCATGTAGTTGACAAATCATCTACAACGCATGTGTTAAACTTAAGGCCCGCAGGCCAAATGTGGCTCCGCCAGTGCATTTTATATAGCCCACAAGCGCTTCAAAGATGTATTAATGTCCTAAAATAAGCATATGCTGCTTTAAAATCATCATTGACTATAAACTACATTTCCCATATCCCCCTTGATTATTTTACCTGTAAAATGATGCCATCCCATATCTAGGTGGAGGTATACAGGGTTCAAAAAAAGATTGCAGCCGGCAAAATTTGTGGTGTAAAACCTCAATTTTACTGCATTTATGCTGGCTACATTTGCTGCGGCCCAGTTATACTGGGAAGTGGGAATTTCCCTCTTACAAGTCATAAATTTAAACTGGGCCACCCCTCTAGTGGGTAATCCCTGTGGGAAAGTGTAGGAGATCAGAATTCAAGATGGTGGTTACTCACCACAAGTCAATAGTGAGTAAAACTCTCTTACTTTTACTTTTAATAGTATTTCTGTATTAGTTCATATTTAGTCAGCCGTACATGTTATACTTTTCCGTGTAAACACTGAAAAGTGTTAAAAGGATGCGTTAAAATGCTTTTTCTATGCAGGAAATACCAGGTAGAGCTAAGTTATTGTTTCTTAGCAGTGCTCAGCAGTAGCATCAAGACGAGGAATATTATGTTTAGTTGAAGTTAAACACAAAACGTTGAAGCTAATTACAACTGGTCCTTTGAAAGCTCATGTGGCCCTCAGTGAAAATGAGTTTGGCACACCTGATCTACAATTTCTGTAAGTTATTTTGTAGAAATGCTAAATTTTCACTTTCAGTAGGTGTGTTTTACAAAAACAAAATAGGCCAAAGCTTTGAGACTAAATACCTAAAACTCTGTTTTATTTCATTAAAATCATTAACACCAAAATTTTCTGTTTTGAATCTATGCTGTTATTTTTGCTGCATGCCATCCCTCCTTCCCCTCTATTCATACAGCACTGCACGTTTTGTCTTCCTCTTTGGTTAACAGCAACAGAAATAGAAAGGCTACTGCAAATTCATTTGGTCTCATGTCGTCTGCTCTAACCTTTACCCCCCACCCTCCCGTCTTTCTCCTTCTCTCTTCTAATCTCGGTGGGAAGCCCTGGAATTAACCGCCACCTTCAATCAAGTCCGGCTATTCCCCTCTTCTGTGGCCAGTGACCTGCATATAACACACACACTCACACACAAAGAGACACAGAGAGAAAGCAATCCTCACTGTCACTTAGTGAAGTGGACATCATTGTGTGACAACATTATCTTTGTAACACTCCCTTCTACCACTAATGACAGGAAAAATTAGATTTTAATCCATAGTGCCTACACTTTGGTGTTTGCATTAAAGAATATATGTGTGTACACGTTTGTGTGTAAGTGTGTAGTGGATCCCATAGCTATCTTCCTCTGTCGGAGATCAATTAAATGATAGACATACTCAAAGTCAATCTTTCCAAGAGCTGTAGCGATGTATATCACAAACAGTTCACATATAGCGTCTGCCCTTCCAAGATCATCTTACACCAAATCAACGTACTTATAGTATTTTTTTATATTTTGTTTAATTATTAGACAGTTCTTAGCATTTTGGATCCTCCCCTCCCAACATTTTCCAGGAAAAGTCAAATTACTTGCAGACATAAATATTTGACTTTGCCTCGCTCCATATTCCTCTACAGGAGCTCTGATTAAAAAGTGAAGAGCTGAGACTGATTTAGCAGACACCAAAATTCAGTCTCCAATTTTTGTTAAACTTCATGCTCTGAATGCTATACATCCCATTATTTTTTTATACTTCAGTTGGATGCATAATTACACTTTTGATTTGCTAATAATGTTTTTAATTTAGCTTTTATTCACATTCTATCTGAGAAACTTTGCTGTTGTCTCAATTAGGTCATTGTCCTGATAGTTAAAGGCCTAGTGGTCCTTTCAGGAATGCATATCACACAGTACCATTCATGCCAGAGTTTTAAACTTAGATCAGTTTTTGTTTTGTTGAGGCTGTTTTTGTCAAACCTTAAAATTAGCATGTGAGATCTTATGCAGTAACGTATAATTTTTTGGCCAAAGTATTGTAATGACACTTATCCACCAATTTTTGCTCAATATGTGTAAAACACAGGTTTATTACTGGTTTTACTATTACTACCACACCAATTTGTAAGACAATATCTGTTAAACTAACTGGGTTATAGCATTTATTGTGTTTTATAATGCCAATTGCCTGTGGTGGCCATCTTGAATCTGATTGACTACAAAAGGTAAACCATCGTAGTTGTACTCCCAATGATGGTCTTCTGAAAGTTTCAGCAAAAACCATCCAGCTGAAGAAACGATGACAGCTGCTTGTGTTAAACCTCCAAACAAATAAGATAATGATCTCACTCTTCGCTTCTTGACTTATATGACCTATTAGAAAATGGCTATAGTGCCCTCACCACACTCTCTGTGCCTGCACTGGCAGTATATGGTTCAGAATTGCCTGTCAATTCAGTCAATTTACAAAAACTCCACTTAGCTGATATCAGGAACAATAATGTTCCTTAAAAGAAATTATTAAAAAGTGTCACTAATGTTACAGTGAGGGGAAATTAAAGTACTTTAATACCTCTTTTGACATGTCAGGTTGAGCAGCTGAATTATATTGAGCTATTTTAGGAAGTAGCACAAATGCTTTTTCATTCAGTTCCACAACAAGTCAGTAAATATAGAGTGTGTGTGTGCCTGGTTATTGTTACTTTTTCAGGACTGTTTCTGGTATAAACGCCTATCTTGTCAGGACCAGTAGTCCTAACATGGTGGGACGCCAAGGGTCCCACCCGATGGCTCCGTAGAGTTGGTAAATCCCTTAGGACCCGCACGCTCACTCAAGATCAGGTCCAGTCCTGGGCTACTGGTTCCTAGCTTTATGGGAAGTGCATGGTGTAGTCGGCTGTTCCAGTTGGAGACAGTCTGTTGTTTTGTATGTGCTGTGTAAGATGTAGTGGAATATGGCATATTTCGGTGAGTGTAGGCGTACTGTATGAGTAGAACTCAGTCAGTACATTGAGTGTTTGTCATGTTCTGTGCTTCATAATAAGGGAGGATGGTTGAGAGAAGGGAGGTTTACTCATAGTAGTATGAGAAATGGGGGAGGGGTCAGTTCTGGTTGGGGGTGTGGTCTGATGGGTGTGTGTAAGATGTTTACAATGAGGTTAATTTGATCAAAATAAATGCTTACATTATTTAGAAGAGTTCCTTCAAGTGACTGTTTACAGTTCACTGAGGTTAGACCTACGGAAGACTCCTAATGGGTCAGGGTTGGGCATGTATCTGAGTGGTTAATTTTAGGCCACGGGTCAGGGTTGGGCATGTGTCTGAGTGGTTACTTTTAGGCAATGGGTCAGGTTTGGTTGTACAGAAGCAGCGGGACTGCTAATTCGTATCTAATACTAGACAGAATTTCAGGACTTACTCATCAGTGGTGTCCACTGTGTCAATAAGCGTTTCGGCCGTTTATCACCAGACGCTCTCGCCAGTGGGGGTCCCCCAGGGTGATGAGTTCCCGAGGTGAAGTCCTGTGTCCAATTGGGAGGTGATTTTTGTGATGGATTTTTTATTTATTTTTTTATTTTTATCATTTTTTGTGTGTGTGTGTGTTTGTGTAAAAAAATGTAGAGTAGAGCTGTTTGATTGCAAAGTCTTTTAATTTGGATGGTAAATCATTATTTCTAAGGATTTATAGGAATTGGGTTTGGTTCTAAGTAAAATTATTGTTGGTTTTATTTAGATTTTGGGGAGAAATCTGCAGTGTTTGTCTGGCTAAAGGTGTGTGTGGGGAGGGGTGTTCTGTGGAGCTTAAGGCTGGTTCGCAGTCCTTAAAGTTGGGGTAAAATATTAACGTAATATGTATCAGTGTTAATCTTTAAGGTAACCAAAGTATTTAAATTTAAAAGAAAACGTTCCAGAGCTTTGATTAGTGTTTATGCTGGTGGGTATGTCAGTGTGTGGTTGAGGCTAATCGTCATAGAAGACCAGGCTGCATTTAAGACTCCTGAGGCCCAGGAGTCACCTTTCCCATAGTGCTGTTCCTATAGGCGGAAACCTGGGAAGGCAGCTACGTGCCATGCCCCTGGTTTCAAATACACGCTGTCCGCTAACACCGCTAGGTGAAACCAGTATGCCCAGGAAGCTTGAAGTGATTCTCCATGGATTTTCTTATGCTCGAGGTCTGGTAGGTACAAGGCGTGTCTTCCAAGTCCCTGGTCGAGGCACTACTGGGTCTCTGGTGGTCTCTCTGGCGGTGGTTCTTGGTGTTGTTCTCTGGTCTTTGAAGTTGAAGGCAGGTAAAGGAAAATTTTGCTCAAAAGATAGCTCTTAAAAGAGCATTTTTGGTTTTACTGCTGCTCCTTCTGGTTGAGT
>JARVJO010031143.1:0-10240 GCA_031762555.1 Cynodonichthys magdalenae | reverse complement strand
AGAGAGAGATAGAGAGAGAGAGAGAGAGAGAGAGAGAGAGAGAGAGAGAGAGAGAGAGAGAGAGAGAGAGAGAGAGATTTAAGTTGAGCATAAATAAACAGGTTAGACAGGAATGGTGAAAAATCATGTAACAACCATATAAATCAACCTTTTAATCACATGCACAAAAACAATAACTTCAAAAATTAACAAGTTTCAAAAATGTCTCCAAAACCTGACAGTATTATAACCTTTTATAATGTGTCAGATCTGCTCGTAGGGTGATTCTTTTTAAAATATGAGACGCAACTCCATTCAAAGACTTTTTGCATCTTTAATTAACCAGAATGGCTAACAGGCTAAAATTAAATAAAAAAAATACAAGCCAGCCTTGGAACTGCAGTGCCACAGACCTTCACTTGTAAGCCATAATATTATAACCAGCAGTTTTACATGAATGTTTCCTCCAGTCAAATAAACTATAATCTGACCCTGACTGTTCATGGACAAGTCTCCTGTGTTTCTGAAACCAGGACATTATCAGTCAATGCACTGTGTCCTCTGGAATCTGGGGTGAAGACTTGTTGGATAGTGTATTCTCCTGTGGGTTTTGTGGGTGTGTGAGCAGACTGAGGTTGAAGGCCAGATCATTGCCTTGGGCTCCCTGTAATGATCCTTCAACAGTTTTTACAATGTACTCAGGCTGTTGTAGGGGTTGTTGCTGCAGTTTTGTGTTTTTTGTTTCAAATAAAATAAGAGGGAAGTGAAGACAATGCATAGAACTTTGAAATAAATTCATGAACAATGTAGCTGTCCAACCCTAGGTCACTTAAGAAATACACATGCTGTTCTTTCATCTTAACATACAGTAGTCTGTCCCATCCACTGCCAACAAATGCTGCTAAAGTTAATGAAAGCTCAGCAAGTGGTCCTAAGCTTGTGCTCAGCTATTAGTGTTGTTAACTTTTAATTAAAAATGGTGCAGAGGTCAACCAATATGAGTTTTCTGAGGCAAATCTCGATTTTTAGAAATCAGGGCAGCTGATGGCTGATATACAACATTTTTTTGTCATTATCTATTTTTTATTTAACAATGCAGTAATTACTTAACAAATACACAGATTTGACAACCCTTGAAAGAAGTCGTACACATTTTTCAAACTGTTTATCTCTTCAGTAGTGGGTTTTGTGAAGTGAAGACAACTGCTCTTTTAGAGACGTCACTCTAAGGTCGGAGAAGCTGAGTTTACTTTGAAAGATTTTGTAAACCAGTTACTTTAAAAAAATAAGCAATGTGGGGTGATAACTTTTTTACTTATTTTGAATGGACCAGAATAACTATTTTCAGTACGTACAACACAGTCAGTTACTTACGGAAGAGGATTAGGGCGACAGAGGCCACAAAAACAGTTTTCCTAAGTTCTTATTTTTTTCTCAGAATTCTGAGGTTTAAGTCAGAACTTAACTGAACTTTGCTCTGTGGCCCTAGTCCTCTTCTGTAATTACAAGTTGACTCAACTTAAAATGTTTTGCAACAATTCAACTTTTTTGGGTGTTCAATATTCTTAATATTTTAAGTCAAGTATAATTATTTCAAAGCTGATTTGAATTTAAAACATCTTACAAAGTCAGTTTATTTGTATAAGTAATATAGTTAAACCTAACTATATTACTAAACAACTTAAACTCTAGGGCACTACATTCTAAGTTCATATAAGTCAAAATTATCTGTTACAATAATTTTGATCAGTGGTGTGCACCAAAATTTGGGGGGGCAGATACCCAAGTGAAAAAAAGGGCAACTTGTGCAGAACACAGAATCGCTGGTCAAGAACATAGTTTAGATCTGACAGAATCAATGAGCTGATGGCCGGTCGAAGCAAGGCTAAGGCCAGAATGGATTTCAGCCATCTTCAAATGACTCCAATCTCACATTTTTCACAGCGGCTAGCAAAAGCTATTTTCTAAGCTTTTTTTTTTGTCCTAGGGATTGTCATTAATTTCAGGGTTCAGAAATGCTGAGACCAAAAAGCCACAGGAAACACAGTTAAATAAAATCATTTTATTTTGTAGGAAACAGGAAGTGGCAAGTCATGATGTCTGAGGAGGAAAGAAACAGAGTTTAGTTACGTTTCCAGATGTGACTTCATGCATGCAGAGTATCTTTGCTTCTGCAGGAGTGAAACGAAGTACCATTGTAAGAAAAGTTGGCTGAGCAAAGTATAGCCACAAACTTTTAAAGCTAACAGAGTAATTGTCACAAATAACTAAAAATGGGCAAATGTGTTTGGCATCAGCACTAGATTACAAAAATACTTGTATAGTCAGAGTAAGCCATTTGTTAGCAGACTAGCAGGCATCTTGGGTAATCTTTTGGCAGATATGAGCTCATGCATCAGTCTTTGACTCTCACTTGGCATCCAGATCATCAATCCAAAATCTAATAAATGCAGAAAACAGACTTTTCGCCCACACACCCTGATGCCACCTCCCATATTCAGAAAGGTTAACTCCCGATTACGAATCCCTCCAATACTTGTACCAAACTGCTTGTGTGTAAAAAGGTAAAGTGTCTTGGTGGGTTTAGTGTTGGGTTGTGTACCTGCTCGGGGTGATAAGGCCCAATGGAGCGCAGGTCTTTTGTTCTGTCAGAATTACTCATCCCTCTGTGGCAGCAGGGGTAAATTAAACCCTTGCTTAATCCAGGGGTTCTAACTCAAATAGTTAAAACCCAAAGCTTGTCACTGTTGTTGCTGTGTGGGTTTCTTGTTTTCACCTCTCTCTCTCTCTCTCTCTCTCTCTCTCTCTCTCTCTCTCTCTCTCTCTCTCTTCCAGCCATAGCTTGATGTGTCGGTGAACATCTGATTCAAAATGCATTGAGGGAGGATGTGTGTGTGTGTCTCATGAAAACCTCTTGTGTGATTCTCAAGTATGTCATTGTGTGTTTTGAAGTATTTATCTGTATTCAAACACACACCTACTGGCGTATACTTTGCATCGTGCGGCTGGAATTAATTCAAGTGGCCATAAGTGTTTCTTTTCCTGTTAGCCATCTGAGTCACAGGCAGCCGCCAAGGTGTGACACACAAGTCTGTCTGAGGATCCTTTTATACCCCCCCTCTGTTTTTGTTGCTATCTTGGTTCTCTACGTATTAATTGTCTGTTTTCCTTCCTTTCTGCCTCTTCCTCTTCTGTGTTGTACCCCTTCACACACGCACCACCACCACCCGACGCCTTAGCTGCTTGTATTTTTCTGCTCCCACCCTCCTCCTCCTCCTCCTCCTCTTCTCTTTCACACTGGTCTCGCTTTCCGTCACGCCAGCCACAGCAGCAACAGCAGCTCACTCCAGCCACTTCTCAGTCACAGCGAAGGGTGCAGTGTGTACGTTTCTCGGGGTGTGTGTGAGGGTTTGATGTGTTTCTGTATTTACGATGTATGAATCAGTTTGTGAGCCTGCTGCTCTTTAAAGAGAGAGAGAAAAAAAGACAAGGAAAAGACACATATGTGGAGTAACTCTACCCGAGGACTGGGGGAAGATTGTTGTAGGACCTTCCTGGAGCTCATTAAGAGGAAGAAGGAAGACATAACATCACTTTTTCCTTCCATACTTCAGTATTTCTGTCTCTGTCAAGTCTGCAGCTCTTCTCTCACTGTTTTCCTGCCTCACTCGCTTGGATTCTGAGACAAAACTGTAAGTGAACTTCCTTGTGTATGTATTTGTGGATTTGACCGACTACATATGTTTTGCCATCCTTGCTCTTTCTCTCTCTTTATCTCTCTCTCTGTAATCACAGTTAGAGCTTAATTGCATGTCAGGACATCTCTGATGACTTAATTGGAGCAATTTGTAGAGCCACATTTGTTGTGAGGCATTGCAGTCAAGCAGACACTACTGACCTCTGTGGTGTAGATCTGGTAATAACAGAGATGTTAATAATACACAAGATACACATTAATTATCGATTCACATCCGACAGATGTTTTTTATCGGAAGTGTTTTGTGGCTGCGGCACAGATAAATGTCCTCCGCCTCAGATGTTTGCAGCAGTTTTTAAGGGTGAGACAAATAGCGAGAGAGGGAATGATTGAGGGAGTGTGTTGGTGTGTGTCTTTGTGTCACTCTGTCACCTCAGGCGTAGATGAGGGTGGGAATCAATAGATCTACAGCCTGAGCTGGACCATTTACCTCTGCCAAGTGATATTGTTGATGCTGTGGCCTCAAAGACTCCGTGGAGAAAAACTGAAGATAGCCAGCAGCTGTGCATGATGTCAGCTGTTTGTCTTCATACTGAAGTTTTTCTTATTTATTTATTTTTTTACAATTGTTTATCATGTTGCATTTGATCTTGACAACTCTCTGGTTTTATTTGCTTAAACTTTCAGTCTAACATGTCCAACTTTTTTCTTTTCTTTTTTTTTTGAAAACTAAAGGTAGAAATTGTGAATCAAAACTTTTTTCTTGTAGCTTTTCACCCCTCAGGACCAGCAGATGCTCTGAATTGAATGAATAAGAGCAGGTGAAAAGGCGGATAGGAACAAGAAGAGAGTCAGAGATGGCATGATAGAAACGGAGGAGGACCATCACAATCAATCCTCCGCGATCCTGGAAGAGCATCATTTGTCATCTTTTCTCTCGCCGCTCCCCCTTCTTGCCCTCATCTTTCTCTCATTTATCTGTGGTTTTGCTACTTTGATCTTGCGTAAGGAGAGGCTCTCCAGAGCGTCATTAGTTTTTAAGCCCTATGAGTGGCCATAAAGTGATGCTCAGGAATTGATTTTTTAGTCCATTTACAAAACGTGCTGTTGAAGTTTACAAGTAATGGTTACAGGGTGGAAAAATCATGCTAATCTGTCGTATGTGAAGGCCTTTTTCTGCATGTGCTCGGGGTTTTCAGGGTGAACTGGGATTTGCTGTCATACATCAGCGCTGATGAACATGACGTCGTGCATATTAAATGATACCTTCTAGGGATCCCAACTCTGCTTAATTCATGAGGACATTTTTACTCTGTTGCAAGAACCTGAACTGTTTTTTTCTATTATCACCCACTAGCAAAACCAATAGGGGGATATTGTTTTTGCCCTTGTCAGTGTTTGCATGGGTTCATTTACCCAAAGTTTTAATTTTATCTAAATGCACAACAGATTTACTTTTTCAAGTCAATCCAGTTCAACATGGCCACCACAGCTAATCGACCCTAGGCAACACCACAAAATGGCTGCAGAACAAAATTGCTACAAGTTAGTCACATTTACATATTCTGAGCTGAGGCTTGATGTGGTAGTAGCTGAAAGTTATACCCAACACATACTCCAAGTGTTACCCATTTCAGATCTTGCAATGATGTAATTTACAGGGTAAAAACATATTTTGTCATTATAATTTACCATAATGAGATTCTGGTGACATGTTCACAGCTGCAATAAAAGCAATAGGATACAACAGGATTATATGAGTATAATATTCAAAATATAAATAATACCTAATGTTAAACAATACCACTAAAATTCTTTCAGTGAATTCTGGACCTTTAATTGATGATGTTTTTAAACATTTTCACGTGCATACTTGATTAGATATTGATGGGAGAGAATCTGGAGGATTTGGCTGTCAGAGTTTGAGTATTTGTATGGGAGTAGCAGAAAAAAATGCTGAAGAGGAAATGATTTAGAGAAAGGCCAGTAGACAGGATGCCCTTTTTTTCTTTAAATTTGATCCAGGATACTGCAGAGAAACCAGCAAACGGGGAGGAAAAGATAAGGCTGCAGCATGGGGGTGAGGCAAGATATTAATGTATTAAATAAAAAAAGAATGTATCAGTTTAACTCACTGGGTCTCAATTTATCAGACAGACCTCTGTGGGAGAGCAAAGAAACAGAGAAATCATTTTGGAGTACAGCCAACTTTTAGCTGGAAATAAACAGAACAAGTACAGTATTTTTGCTTTTCAAGTAAAGCATGCTTCATTAAAACATAGTTTTTGTTCCTTTTTCTTTATTGTTTTTGATTTAAAAAATAAGAATTAACTATTCAACAGGTGCATTTTTTTATTTTTATTTTAAATTTCATCGCAGTAATCCAGTGCAAGATTGCAGCTAATATTAATACTCATAATCTTATTTTTTCAAATTGTTTAAAACGTTTAATGTTTGGCGTTTAGAGTTCAGCGAAATTAATTTTCATATTGACATCAAGGACTGCTGTGACACAAAAAACAGCCCTTCCATTATTGAATTAATATAACAGATAGTGAGGAGCTCAGATTTAATGACACAAGAAATAATATTGAACAAATTAAATGTGGACTTGTTAGAGCTACAGCTAGATAATTGGTTGTTTAATAGATTATTCAGCTAAAAAAAAAATGAAACTGATAAATCTTGTCCACAATTTTTTTCTTTTAATTGACACTCTAATTTTCTCAAACGTTAAAATGGATTTGGCCTTTGTTGGATTTTATAGGATTAATTGGTTTTATAAACAACAGGTTTATAAATGACTTTTTTATGCTGCATGACTTTTTTATCATACACCAACTAATAAACAATTAAAGACATACTATTTCTTAAAGGGATGCATATCTGCTGGTCTTGTACCATACTTTCAAAGTAACCATTTTTATTGAGTGGAGATGCATTAGCACTCAGTTTGTGTGGAGGATTACTCTCTGCTACTACCACACTAATGAACAAAATCAACATAGGCACAAATGAAAAGATGATCGCCCATTATTTTTCTGCAGCAGATGATAACTACAACCACACAGTGTTGACTGATGCCAGATCGGCATTTTATTTGGAAACATTCATCTGGAAATTGCATGATTTTGTACTACTTTCACACTTTTTTTTAGTTTGTTTCTCCTCTCTATAAGGTTGAAGAGTGTGCGCTTTATTTGTTCGCTGACAATACATGAAAGTCATTTACATTTATTAGAAAAACAATCACACTTCTGTTTTCATCTTCAGAAGCAACGCAGAGCTGCTGGTGAGGTGTACAATAACGGCGGAACACAAATAGAAATGTCTTGTGGGGTATTATCGCTTCGGTGTTCAATGAACCATCAGAAACACTGCTAAGAAAAACCTGGGGAAAAAAACAACTTCATTTTAGTGGATAAAATAGTTGGAAAATTGAAGTGGAGTTTACTCTTGTGACCCAGTGCAGAACCTGGTACAAGACTCTGACTGTATGAAAATCTTGAACAAAATAAATACATTAAAAAAAACATATTCTGAACATATTTAATGACCTGAAATCAGTTTTTGGCCCAGGCCTAATGTGAACACACTTTTTTTTATCTGGTTGTGTTACAATCCTGTGATGTTCCCTGAGCTGCCACCTTTTTTTTTTTTTTTGTAGCACAAGTTAGGATGTTTGCAGGTTTTTTGTGCAGGTGCAGGACTCCTCTGCATGTGTGTGAGGAGATGTGTGTGTAACTGGCCATTCCCGTGAGGAGGGGTGTGTTTTCCACAAATGTAGATCATCTCACTGCGTTATTGATGGGCCCTGTACCGTACTTCTCCCATCGTGACCCAGTTCTCGTGCGCTGACACTCCCTGTTCATATCATGCCTGCAGCTAACGCATGTTGTCAGAGCACAGAGGAAGGAAAGACGGAATTACATTAGACAGAAAAGAAAAGACAAGGAGGACAAACTCTGTTCAAATGTCATGGTTTCCTTTTTTCCTCATTTTAGGTGAAAATTCTGTGTGTCTAGAAACCATCTTATCGCTTAACTTCTTGTACACCAGTGAAATACTTCACTTATCTTGTTTCATTCTTTTCTGTCCTGTCTCTGCAGAGCAGCTTCCTGGGCAGTGCCACGTTTACAGTCAGGGATCTGCTGAGAGCAAAAGATGAACGACTGACCTTGAGTCTGAGGTAAGAACGTGTCTTTGTCTAGCTTGCTGCTTTCTTTTGCATCAAAAATTTAGACCTCAGACTCCAAAGATCAACTCCTGACAGATCAACTTAGATTTGACACCGAGTCGGGGAAAGAAGCCTATACCCGCAGATGTCGGAACAGCAGGAGTGTTGCAGTAGCTGCCAGTGTTATTTGTTTCAGGGATGTTGTGTTACCCTGTGGGAGAACACGCCAATGTGCTTTTCTCTTTTTTGTTCCATGAAGTGAAGAAAATAAGGGTTTTTCTGAGAAGCATTTTTTACAGAATGACTGAAAAAAGCCATTGTGTGTGATTTTAGAGAAAAAGGACAATAAATATTTCTGTTTATGTACATTTAATTACAAATTAGAACTTCTGTAGAGCCCATGCTGTCCACAGCGAAGTTTAGTTTTCTGAAGGTTTGTCCAGCTTTCAAGCATAATGTTTGAAGAGCTTTTAAACAGCATTAATCAACTCTTCATTTAGTCATTTTGAGCCAACTAGATACTGATTTGAAGAAAAAACAATTACCTTAATTGCATTTAGAAAGCTCATTGGCTTTGCTCAGGAAACAGTGATATGTTTTATGCTGATGTAATTAATAAAAGTAAAAGTAAAAACTAGTATTTAGGTGTTTAAGGGCAATTTTACTTGGTATAGATAGATTTTTATAGTTTTGACCGAATTGACTAGTCTGTGCAGTGAAGAGACTAATATATTAATAATATATACTAATATTTTTAAACTAACTGCGAAGTTGCTGTTCTGTCATTTCTCCAGCCGCACTTATGTCTTCCTTGTATAAAGCCCACACACACACACACACACACACACACACACACACACACGCACACACAAACTGAATCAAGTCATTTTACAGATTTTGTGGTTAAATGTTTTTTTATCTAGCCACACAGTTGCTGTTCTGTGTCATTTTTAATATTCCGTCGGTAATAAATTTGTTTGTCGGTTAGATCCTGCGGTCGCTCAATGATGTCATCAGCTCATTATCATTTTCTCAGCGCGGATCCGTGATCTTTCACAAGACAGGGACCCGCGCGCAAATCTGCCTCTGATACTTCCTCCTCTCAGGGGTGTGTCAGAGGTGGGCTAATTTTACTCGCCTTTCCGCCTTCATGTTTTTTCTGAAAGCTCACAGAAGGACAGAACACGCATCAGACCTGGACTGAGCTGTCTTATGAAAGGGGCTTAAATATCTTGTCAGTACAATAAAACTGGTAAAATAAATGAATAAATTTAGGTTTGAAAGTTTAAACCCCACTGTGTTCATCCTGTTCTCTTTAGTTTGATTTTCAACACTCATTTCAGAAAATAGGAACTTTTGGACAATTTTCTGTCTGTATTTGCTTATTTTCCTAAGTCGCTTTCTTGTGCTTTTTTTTATTTCCTGTGGGTGATCCAGAGTCACTGAGCAAAATTGCATCTATCTAAACCGACTTTAAGAGCCGCAGTTTGAAAGGAAACTGCAGTCCCCCCTCTGCGTTTGCACATTTCTGATTGTGGATCCACAGTGGAGTGCAGATATTGTTATTCCTGTTGAAGAACACAGAACAGTAATTTTTACTCCCCTGTTGTGGCACTGCTCGGGTGTACAGTTTGTCTGACTCATGTTGTTGTTCGTTTGAGTGTGTTTGATTCCTGAAGTGGTGCTTTGGTGCTTACAGCACTGCTGCAGTCATTTTGATAACTGAAAATGATTCTTAAATCAACACAATATTTTAGTGACGGCTCTGACTGTACTATTTTTGCTAGCATTATTATGATAATCACCATCCTTATGCTGCAGGCTCTGAGCTGAGAACTGGGGTCCAGGAATCAGAATAGGGTCAGGAATGGAAAATAAGACATTAGGATTTTGAATTTGTCACCCGTTTCTGCAGTCTTTGTTCTTCAAGTCTTCAAAGAAACAAAAAATAAAAACAAATCCAAAACAATCAATAAATAAACACAAGTGAGGCATTCATTTTCTAGAGTTTAAAAGTCTTGTTTATACTTTGTTTCAGTAATTTAACAAGAATCAATCAGTAGTAATGTCCAAGAGATGTGGTCACTTCAGACATGGGTCAGAACCATAAACCACTTTCATTTCTGGCTTATTGCATGTCTTCATTTATTGTGAGCTTTATATTTTCAAAACAGAAACAAAACAAAACTAAATATGACATGGTTTGTAGACAGAGACTTTTTTCCCCCGAATACCAAAGGCCTGTCCATTTTTATTATATTGTTTTTACAGAAATTTCAAAAATTTGAAGATACAGATAACATATTACCAGTACGACAAGCCAGGGAATACAATATATATATATATATATATATATATATATATATATAAATATATATATATATATA
>JARVJO010031142.1:0-10243 GCA_031762555.1 Cynodonichthys magdalenae | reverse complement strand
AACATCAGACATCTCAGTCCAGAAATGTGCAGTTCTAGGCACAGCCAAGATACTGCGCAGAACCCTCAAGCTCCCAGCTCAGAGAGAGAGACCACCCGCGGTGGGTGAGAAGGGAATTTTTATTTTTTTTTTTAATTTTTTTTTATATACATACATATTACATACGTATACATAAAAATTTCACACACAAATGATCAACAAAATGAAAAGAAAAAGATAAATAAAACAAACAATTATTCAAACAGCCGCTTGTATGAATGCCAATTATATGTTTTCACATTTTGTCAGCAAATCAGATTTTACCATTCCTAACTTAATCAAACCAGCATTTTTATAATCGCTGGCCAGGTTAGGGTTAGCATCATTAGACAACAGGTTTCAAAACATGATGAGAAAAATTGGAACTAGTTCAGCTGGAGCTAAATACAAATGTAATGTGTTGTTTTTTATTTAGAAATGGACACTGTGACATTTTAGAAGCTTTCTTAAAGCACAGCATTAGTCTTTGTGTGTGTAGAGTGGGTTCTATTTTGATAAATGTGGAATTTTTGTGGATTGTCAAAATGATTAAAAGGGATGGATCTTCAAAGAATACTCCAGAATTTACAAATGGAAGGTGGTGCATGACTTTGTATTTCAATCACGTTTTGCAACAGATGCTTCAGCAAATCTCTTCAGGTTTGTCTCCATGAGCTCAGCTCACCACCAAATATTTTGTCCTCTTCTTGTAAACAAACTACTTCAGGTTGGATGGATGCTGCTTGACCCGATGCTTCTGGGCTTTGACTGAAACATTTAACCACTGGAGTTTAGCGTATTTGAGGTCATTATCCTGCTGGGATGTGAATCTCCATTCCAGTTGGAAATCTCAAGTTCCTCAAAGATTTCACCGCCTTTTGCTGCATCCATTTCCCCTTTAACACTGACTCGTCTTTGTTGTGCAAGAGTAAACAGGAAGTAGGGTGTGTGGTAATCTGCAGAGAAGGTACAAAGGATAGGTATTGAGGAGAGGGAAATATTTTCTCACAGTGGTGTATTTCTTCCAGGTTCAGAGAGGGAGGGGCTCAGGACTGGTGGGAATGGAGAGCAGTGGTGAGAATCCTGATTGAAGAGAGACTGGACATCGGTGCAGTTTAGCGGAGGTAATGCTGAGCATATCTGGAGGGTAGATGGTGGTCCAAATGGGGTCTACAAAGGAGCCCACAAGAAAAACTGTGGTGAATACGGGTAAACACAAACATATGTTTAAATACTTGAATTTTGGATCTTTATGGTGGTTGTACTTTAAATCACCAAGTGACGGTCTAATAAAAGGTTAAGGTTCTGCTCAGCCTTTTAAATGGTGGGTCTTAATCAGCTGTCCTGATGCATCTCAGTAATCCAGGTAAAAAAATCAAAAGGAAAAATTAAGTAGGTCCTCTGGACGGGTTCTTCTTTAATGAAACGTTTCGTCTCTCCTCCAAGAGCTTCTTCAGTCTGAGGAGTTTCAGGTGAACTCGGCCTTATAAGCACTGCCTCCACATGGTGGACAAAAGGTTGGTCACATGCAAAAGAAAACAGTTGGTAATCTTTGAATTTACAAAAACAACAAAGAAAAGTAAAACTAAAGTCTGGCTAGAGCATAAAGAAAAACACAATTCCACCATTTTTAGCTTAGTTTAATCTAAAGAAAGTAAAAATCTCACTTTCTATGTCGACCACTTTGTGTTGGTTGGGATGTACTCTGTGTGCATTATTTTTGTGAGGAAAATGAAATATATTTGTGACTGTGTTTTTGTGTTCTGAGTTTAAAAACATTATTCTAAAATATATTTACACCACACTCATGTATGTCGTGTCTGTAGTTAATGTAACACTGAACACAAAAGGTAAAAGTCATGATGAATGGAGAAGTTGTGTTTTACAATGAGCTCATCAGTGGTTCTCAGAAATGTCTTCATCTGATGCTTTAAGAGTCACCTGAAAACAAAACATTTTGATGGAAAAAACATTATTTTGAATGTAGTTTCATTTTGCATTAGAAATGAGGGGGTTTTGTCCATTCTTTGTGAGATTTTGGATTTGTGTTCTGAGAACATGAAGCACACTTTCAGTGTCTGTGACTTAAATATTCTCATGTTGGTGTTTTTAAGAAGAATCTCAACAAAAAGAGAAAAAGTGAAGAATGTCCATTACTGATCTGCTATCTGTCTGAAGAAGGAAGGAACAGAAGTTGTGGGTTCAGACTCTTCAAAAAAATATTTCCGGTGTGTGTGTGTGTGATGGGTGGGACTTGAAGCAGTGAGATGAAATGAGTTTGTCTCTTCAGTGATGAACCAGTCTGGAAAGATGAAGCTTCTACTCAGAAGTTTGCTCCTCAGCTCTCTCTGTGCTCTCTCATCATGGAGTAAGTCAAAACACAACTTTAACCTGTAATTTGTTGGGATTTCATTTTCTTATTAGTGTATCTTATGTTGAGTTTATTGACAATCATCACATTAATGCGCACAAAACACAGAATCCTAAATAGTGTCTTTGGCTCTGTTCAAAAGTTTCAGAAATCTTCTTTTTCAAAATCCAAGTTGAGTAACGTTTGTTTAATCTAACACATTTTCTCCACTGTGTTTCTGTCCAGGTGCTTCATCAGAACTTGTTGTGAGTCAGAGTCCTGATCTTTCTGTCCAGGAGGGACAGACAGTGAACATCTCCTGCTGCTGGACTGGGAAACGAGCAAGATTTGGTGTTAACTGGCTGAAAAATAATAAAACCATAAAGAATGAGACGATCATAAATCTGACTTCAGAACCTCCAGAGGAGCTGACAAAAACCTGCTCATTTCTGTTTTTTACAAACTTATTGAGCAAAGATTCAGGAAGATACAACTGCAGGGTTACTGTGGAGATACCAGTATTAAATGTAACAGAAGGAAAGGGAACAACCATCACTGTTACAGCTGGAGAAAACACAACTGAAAACACAACAACAGGTAGGTGTCCATTACTCACAAATCTAATTTTTGTGTGGAAAGAAAACCTTTTATCCCAGCTAATTATTATTATTATTATTATTATTATTTGCCTTTTTCTAATAACATCAAGAAGGAAGCCATAATTCTCCCGGCAGTCTGCCTGTTATAATCCCCCTGGCTGTGGTGGCACCGCTGTTCCTCATCGCTTTCGTCTGTTTCTGCTTTCTGTGGAGGAAAAAAGGTAAAAACACACTTTTGTTGTTATTCATGAAACAAAACGATGGGATTGTTCTTCCAGGTGGAAAATTATATCTGAATTTTTCCATAAACATTTGATAAAGATTAATTTCCTTTTGAATAATTGTATTGTCTAAAAAAGCTCCACAGGAAGTCTTGTGAGGCAGAAACACTGAAACAGATTTACTGACATTTCTGAGACGTAGTCACTACAATGAATCCTTTTTAAGCAGGAAAAATAAGAATGACTCAGCATGTTGAAGGTCCAACCGTCTGAAACCGCAGTTTAGGGGAAATTTTCTCTCAGTTCCTTTTGTGCAAACAGATTTTGAAATGTCTCGAAAGAAGGAAAAACTGAAGCAACTCCAACAGATAAGGAACAAAATGCAAAAAAAGAACGAGAACATTCTGATTCTGCTAATAAATAATAAAATCATCTTTATTATCTTCACTACCTGCATTCATTATTTATAAATACCAGATTCTTAGATAATAAAATGGCTCAAAAAGAGCTGAACTGATGCTTTTAATTAAAAATCAAATCTTTGACTCTTAAATCAAGGCTTGTTAACGAGTCAGCAGAACACGTTAGTTTGGTTCTGGTGCTTTTTCCCGTAAAATAACAAAAAACTCAAGAAACTCAAGAATTCACGCTTTACGAGCGCCACAGTTCCCTATTTTCACAAGAATTTAAAATAAATTAAAAACAGCACTCACATTAGTAATAAGGCCAACAGACATGATTTTCAGAAACTTTCACATCTTAAACATACGGATGTTGGAATCTACACTGAGAACAGGTCAAACTAGAGCGATTTTAATTTTACTGGTTTCCAACAAGTGTGAATACCTCAGCGAGGTTCACTTTAATAGTAAAGTTCCTTTTGGCAACATTTAAATCTCTCACAGTGAAAACATGTACTGCAGTTTACTTTAGTTAATTTTGTGGTGTCGAGTCACAAAAAAGCTACGAGTCTCAGTGTGCTGAACATAAACCTTCACATTACATGATAAAATGCCAGAAAGTAAAAGTTATTTGTCTGAGAAAGACGGCGGGTTGTGTTCTCTCTTCACTTCAGCTGTGTCACACATGAAACATGTTTAAGTTTGTCTCATTTTGAATATATCAGTGTAACAAACTGTGATCATGTTTGGTATATTCATGGGATTTTTTATTTTTTTATTTTTTGGATGGCACCTTGGAGTCTTTCTATATTTGCGTATTAAACTGGTTGTTCCCATAGTTGAGGTCGGGACCACTGTGGACCCTGAAACATCAAGGTTGGGTCTTGAGAGGATTTTTAGAATTAATTACATTTAAAAATGACTACAAACAATTTTATTTTACATTACTTGTTACAAAAGTGTGAGGTTAGCTTCCTTAAAGTTGGATGAAATTAGCTTAATGAACATTGTTGCTCTTGTTTATTTGACTTGATGCTGACGTTTATCACCTGAAAACAGCTGGAGGCTCAGCTCTCTGCTACCTTATTTTGTGGGTCAAAAGCTAGAAAGTTTTAGAACCTTTGCTCTAAACAGACTTTATATAAAAACAAAAGTAGAAATTAAACACAAAGTTTTCAATAACGTATTTGTTCCACAACTCATTCATTTTCTGCTCTATGAGAGCTGCAAGTTTTTATAAAGTGCAGGATTTACAGCTAAAATGTGAGGTGGAGCTAATGCTAACACCTAGCTAAACATTTTCTACGCTGCTCCTCCCGGTCTCTGTGAACCACTATCCTGCGTGTTTTAGCTGTTTCCTGCTCGTCGGCAGGATTCAGGTTCTGCAGGAGTCTGTTAGGAACTCATTTATTTAAATCAGGTTTTAAAAGAAGAGAAACAACTAAAACATGCAGGACAGACCTCCAGGACCACTGCTATGAAGTAAAGCTTATTATTATTGTGGTAGTTTGTTTTTTTACCTTTCCCAACTCACTGTAAAGTAATGTTACTTTTGCAAAATTTTTATATTTAAAACTTGCATTTCTTATCTCTGAATGAGCTTCATCCTGGTGCTGCGTGACGTTAATGATCAGAAGAGCTAAAGAGTAATAAAGTCAAGTAAAAATCAACCCCAGCTGTGTTTGTTAATCTTCAGAATAAAATGAATTAAAACATTAATCCCTAAAATAAGCTGCGTTGAAGTAAAAGAAGTGAACACATAAGTTAAACTAAACTCTAGTTCTGTGGTTACAGAAAAATCTGAAGGTGGCAATACTAGAAAACACCTGCAGAGCTGAGTTTGCACTTTTTATTTAGTTATTTACACCAGTCCTTAATAACAACTGCTGAGCAGCATCAAATTACAGTTTTGCCGAATTTGTGTAGGATCTTTTTTTTTGTACCATTCTATTGGCCGGCAGGTCAGAGTCTGAATGATCACAAGTCTACAGGACATTAAATAAAAACAGCAATAATATTATTATTTCTGAAAAGCCTTAAGATGTTATAGGGCCAAAAGAAATCAAACTTGGCTTTTCAAAATAAATGTATTAATTTTTCAGTCCTGACAAAGTTAAACAAGTTAATTCTGCTGAAAGGCAGAAGTTAGTTGTAAATATGTTTGTCACTTAATTTGTATTTAATAAAAGTGAAACAAAAGCTATGAATTGTAAAAAAAAGGCAAAGTAAATTTGGCAAAATTTTCAAATGCACAACCCACAGACTCAGCTCTACTGCTGTGGCGTCATTTAAAAAGGAATAAACAGGCTCTTCAGTGATATAAGATTAATTGTCAAGAAGCATTGTTGTAGAGCCGTTACGATATTTTCATAAACAGCAAAACTTTAATAGAATCTTCATAAATGGAAGTCCCGCCTTTTTTTGATTTATTTCACGATGCTCCTAAATCACCAAGTTTTGCAAGAAGAAAAGCATCGACTTTTCTTTTTTTGTTGTTGTTTATTTGTTTGTTTGTTGACATGCAGACCAAAGCCAACCAACCCTGAGAAGGGAGGGGAGGGAGAGAGCTTTTGTGTGTGAGTTCATTTGGCATAAAGGAAGTAACTATTTTAATCGTAAAATGAGAAAGCCCAGTTGCCTTAACAAAAAAAAAAAGACAATTTAACTTCTGGATCTACACCAACCTGATACAGTTTTAGTAGATAAGCCCATGTGCCCCCCAAGACAGTCTCATGAAACGGCCAAACAGATCAGCATAAATCAAAGGTGAATTTATTGTTTCTTTTTTGTTTTGAAAATAAATCAGTAAAACAAAAATTGCAAAATTGTTACTGTGAATTACGGTAAATAAATATATAAATATTAAATAAAATAAAAAATTTTAAAAAATGGCTACAATTTCTTTGTTTTTTTAAATATATTTTTATTTTAATGGCTAAACCAAAGACATGTTTTATTTTGTCAGTGCATTATTTGGGACCTTCTGGCCGAAGTGGGGATCATGGCCTGAACTTCAGGCTCATTACATTTTCACTTTGCACTTTAGAAACGACCAAAGTCTCATAATGGATATGTTTGCTTTATATAGAGAGTCAACATGTCTCACTGAGAGAACTGCTTCAATATTTCAAGTTATGCAGAAAAGAGTTTGAGTGCAACATCGCCATTCTTTAGCCATTAGAAACTCTTCTTCTGTAACTCCAGTTACTTCCAGTATTGTGACATTAAAACAACAACCGTTTGGATTTTGATAGATGAAGCAAAAAATCAAAGACTGTGGATTTTTTATTAGTTTGATTTTACAGTTTTACATTTAAAAACAGAAACAGAAAAACAACATTGTGGAAATAATATTTACCCAAGACAGAAAATACGGGGTCCAAGAATAAAACGTACTCTGTGAAATAGTCCTCAGGATTTATTGCATATGCGAGGCACAATGATGTCACACAGGGCAGTGGTACATAAAATGTGGACTGAGGCAGCCTCAATGGTTTACATTTATACAGAATGTTATCAAAACAGACAATGGACACCTCTCTTGGCGCAGAGGAGAATATATGTGTTAAAGTATCCAGCAAGAATGATTACTTCTAACAGAACTTGTCCTAATCGTAAAACACTTGTCTTAGAGAAAACAGAGAAAAAACAGTTGAGTCATGGTGACATTTACATTAGCAAAAAAAGGTCACTGACTCTTGGCCTGAGAAGAATGTGGGACCTAGGAAATAAGGTAAATAAGTTTTCCTCAACAGTTTTTTTTTTCCAATTTTGTTTTGAAACAGAAAAAACAAAAAATGAACCACACACAGATTCTTCAGAGATCCTTTGCATAACTTGTCTTGTTAAATAAACACAAAGTTGCAGGGCCACCTTATCGAAAATATTTTAATATTATAATAAATCTGTTTTTTTAATCCTCCAAGCTGAATGTTGCACTCGAATGTCATCATCAGTTCATAATCGTTACTCAGGTTTTTTTTTTTCACTTTTCTTTTTTCACTGTCACAACCTCGCTTTGAGGAACAGGGGTGGGGTGTTTCAGTCCCTTCTCTGCCTTTGTGTGTCTTCTGAATGAACAGAGGTGGGGTGAAGGCCGAGGCTTCTTCTAAATAAGCCTACATTAGTACCTATATAGTTCTAGGGTACCACTAAAGTAAACCCAGGTCAAAACAAAGTATCATTTCTAATAGAAAAGTATGAAACCGATAACTCAACCCTGTGGTACACCTCAAACCTTGTGTTTTCCAACAGATAACCTTTGTCACAGTCAGACATGAGCAGGAAATACAAAATGATTTTGTGCTGCTGTTCCCACTGCTTTCTGAAACCGATACTTCAGGGCCTCAAGGCTGTGACTAAAAACCTTAACCGTCACCTGAAAGTGGTGGGAAGCATAAAGCACAGCTTGCTAAAAACTAGCTATAACAAAAATAAGTATTGGCTTTTGAAAGTTCAGGACCTGAATGTGATTTTTGTCAAACAATAATAAGAGTTTGTGTGTTTGTTGTGTGTGATTCAGGACATGCAGCCAGGGTGATCTATGAGGTTCCTCACACGGACTCTATGGATGCTGAGATGGACAAACACAGCACCTCGTCCTCCAGAGGCTCCACTCAGTGGGTGAGTGTGAGACGCATTGAGTCCCGACAAAATGAAAAAGAAATTAAAGGGCTTTGATGGTTTTGGGGCTACATTCTTTGTTACTTTCCATCAGACTGAACTAACTTTAGGCACCAGCATCTGCAATGTGCTGATAAAATGTGCTTTCAATAAGTCTTTGTTTTTATTTTTCTTCAGTGCCAGGTACAAGTGTACGACTCCTTGGACTACTTTGAGCGAGTGGAAACCAACAACGGCACAAGGAAGGAATGAGGACCTGCTCCAGCATTTGAACTTATTCATTGTGTATAAAATGTGCATTTCTTTATTGTCATTATCTGAATCAAACTCATGCGTGTAAATATTTTGTATTTTCATATAAATCTTATCTTATCCGTCATCATGGGAAGTGAGTGGATGGACTTTTTTTTAGGTCAAATGTTTCAGATGTACTTTTGTTCTGACCTAACCCTGCATCCTGCGGTGGTCCTCGGCACTGAGGCTCACAAGCTCTGCAGCTGTGGTGCAGGTTTCACAGTACCAGATTACATAAAGACCATGAATGGAAAGTGTGGTGTCTCAGCTCTGCTGCATAATAGGTCAATGACAGGAAGTGGAAAGAGCGCCTGTGACGGTCAAAGTATTGCTGTGTATCTTTAGAGTACACAAAACTAAGACACCTTAAAAGTTGAGACCAAGTTTTACTGATGTTATCACCAAACCTGTCGGCACTGGTGATCTTAAATACAGATTGTATGCTCTCTTTCTGGAATTTCCACCTACATTGTTAAAGTACTAGTACTACTAGTACTAGTACTAGTACTGTGAGCAGAACTGCAGCTGAAGTTAGCCAGGGGTAATTTAACAGCTGGGAAATTAACACATCTGTACAACACTGCACTACAGAGAAATGATTATCTCTTTCTAAGTTGTTGCTTCCTCTTCATAAATCAATCAAGTAAATCATTTTTAGCTTTAAGTTATTTTTTTATGCACCAGTTTCCAAGAGCTTTAAAAATGAAGCTACTACAATGATATGTGCTGTGAAAAACCATTTACAGATTCCTTCTGTTCTTCCTTTTTTTAAATCACATTTAAATGTTTCAAACCAGCACACACATTCCTTAGCAGTCTTTGTTCCAACAGGTGGGCAAAACAGTTTGGTTTTTGCCGCTGTGTCTGAGTGGTTAGGGTAGTCGTTCTGCAACCGAAAGGTTTACGGTTTGATCCTCCATTCCAGCCGTTTCAGTCGTTGTGTCCTTGGGCAAGACACTTCCTTGCCTACTGATGGTGGTCAGAGGGTCCGGTGTTGCCGGGGCATGGCAGCCTTGCCTCTGTCAGTGAGCCCCAAGGCTACAATGTAGCTTATCACCATCAGTTTGAATGTGTGTATGACTGGGTGAATGACTGCAACTAAAAAATGCTTTGGGGGTCGGAGTGGGCTTGATAAAGCCCTATTTAATTTCAGATCATTTACCATTTAAATGTTTTCAAACATTTCCACATGCTACTGTTTTGGGACTGTTTTGTTCAAAACCAGGGAGTCAGATGACTTCTTCTGGTTCTTACCGTTAGCATGACACATTAGATAAAATAAAAAATGTCAAAAGCCTTTTAAGGAATTTTAGGCCAACTGCTAAGGGGTTAATATCAAAGACAGCCTGAGCAAATTCATAATGCAGTTTTTAAATGATGATTTCATTTACTCAGGGAAAACAGTTATCCAAACCCAACAGAACCTGTAAAAAAAAAGAAAAACAATAAGAAGTATTTGCCAAGGAGCGATACTGGGAGTTTTGGTACCGATCCAATAAAAGTAAATGCAGGGCGAATATGTTCTTATACTGTTACTCAAACATCATGTTCACTGAATCATTTTGTCATTTTGCCGTTAGTCAAATATGATAAAACAACAGGACAAAGATTTGAGGCAAATAAAAATGTTTTCTATCAACTAAATGCAGCAACAAAACTATGTACAGTCCTGCTCAACATTATTGGCACCCATAAAGTTTAAGTACATATAATGGAATATTTACTGAAGGAAATTCA
>JARVJO010031141.1:0-10245 GCA_031762555.1 Cynodonichthys magdalenae | reverse complement strand
TCCGGGCGAGGGAACACTCGATCCAAATGTGGCACTCATCATAGGGGTCTTTGGGCTGCACTTTGTCTGATCCCTCAACTAGAACCTGTTTGCCTTGGGTGACCCTACCAGGGGCATAAAGCCCTTGACAACATAGCTCCTAGGATCATCGGGACACTCAAACCTCTCCACCACGATAAGGTGGTAGCCCAGGGAGAGGTCCTGTTATACCTAACATGTATAGAAAGCAAATATTTTTGTTTTCTTCAAAGTCAAACAGTATTTTTGAGTTTGTCCAATAAGATTTAAATTACCACTAGACAGCGATAAGTGTAAACAATGGCTGGACATAGTGTCAAGTTTCCAAATGCTTATTGACTTGAAACAGTAAAATAGAAACATACAAAAAAAATCTAAATAAAAACTCTGAAACTGTTCCTGGCTTTCCTTGAAACTAGACCTCGTGTGGCAATGAATAACTCCTTTAATACTTCCCTCGCAGCAGCTTGTGTTGCATTAGGCTTTCATATGAAACCTAATTCCAAGCTGCAACAACTAGCAAACTCTTTTCTTTTTGCACTTTTAGCTTTGTCTCCTATCTTAAATGTTGCAAGTAATGAGAAAACATTTCACAGCACAAGTGAAAATAGTCGTCATTAAACCCAAAAAATGAGCTGTGCAATGAAGGAATAATAAAAACAAGTGTTTTGAAAAGGAATCAGTGAAAGCAGCTGAAAACATCCAAATGCTTGTCGTTTCTAAATGATTTTGTTAAACCAAAAATGTACTGTACATGTGAATTCTTACTGAATGTAAGGCAAATGGCAACAACAGAAAGGTCAGAGAGTAGACAGTATATCTTTCAAATCTGACCTAATGTGGTAAAGGACAAAGTATTAACATCTTGCCTCCACGCAAACTTGTCCTCTGTTGAGTCAAATGACACAAAGTATGAGTAATGCAGCACTTGGCCTTGGTGCTACTTGAGAGTGGGAGCTGTATTTTGCACAGTGTGTGTTTTTGCTCCATGTGGGCAGCAGTCAATGAAAAGGAAAAAGTAAAAGCTTTTTTTTCTTGGCATGAGTAAATGGGTATCATTGCAACGGAAGGGAAAGTATGGAAAGTCCGTGGAGGTGACAATAATGGAGAAAAATAGAGTTTGAGTAACTACTTGTAATTAAACTCTGAGCCAAAGCTTTGTCAGAGGTAGGCCATGTTCAGGGCAGGAACATTGCTCTCTGTTTGATCTGCACTTCCTCGAAGTCTGAGGTAGAAGCAGACATAGATCTGTGAACACTATCCAAGTTTTAAAAGAAATTGACAAGTTTTAACAATAAATATTATTTTGAAGAAAATCTTGTGACTGATTAACTAAATCTTAGATCCAGTCCTGTATTTTCAGTCATATTCTTTAAACAGTCAGTGTGTCTTATCAATACGAGGCCTTTCTGCAGGGGCGTGGTGGCCATAGGGATGTTCGGGAGGATTCCCGAACGGCTGTTCAGTTCCAAGCCAAATCGGCCGGTGCGTTTGTTTTTTTTTTAACTCCATAAAACGCTGTTGAGGCTCAGCGGCCGCGCAGGCGGTGCGGCTGTGTCAGCGTGAGCCGCAAAGCCGCGGCCGCCCCGCCCCCGCGGACACAGCTGGTGAGACAGTAAACATTCAATGCGATGCGAGCAGCCCGCCCCAACTTGAAAAGAGAGTGGGTAAAATGAACAAACTTGTCTAAAGGAGAAAGAGAATGAGTGGAGCAGAAAAGCTAACAGGGAAAAAAACAAAAGATTAGAATAATGTGCAACCAAATGTGTCAAATTAACTGAACTTTTCCTGGATGGAGGGACCAAAGTCAGACAGGCCAGTGACACCGAGCAGCAGGAGTACAGGTTATCAAACACTGTCTACAGGTTCTATCATTCAGATCTGTGTTTCTCAGTGTGTTCAGGGCTCACAGAACATTAAACTCAGACTATCAGAAATGTTTCACTATATGTGCAGAAATATTTATTCTGCTTTATCAATTAAAATTAAAATCAATTATTCCTGACTGACCAGAAAAATATACATTTACATATTTCAGGAAATAATCTTTGCTCTGTTTCTACATTAATATAGATATTTTTGCTCAAGAAAATTACATTGCAGTGAGCCTGATCACTCTGTGTAGAACTTTCCTTATGCTGTAGGACTGTTTGTAGTGAATTATTTGCAAAAGTTCTATAAAATGTATTGTTGCAGTTATTGTTATTAGCAGCTGAAAAAACCAGAGTCAGAGATGGATTTGATGCCAGTTATAGAGGTGAAGAGGAGGAGGAGATGAAGAGGAGGAGAATGAGAAAGATGATGAGGAGCAGGAACCAGTAAAAAAGCGGAGCCAGGTACATGTTCAGTGTGCAGGACTGTGTTTATGATGGTCTTTGTGTTAAATTATATTAATCTCTTGAGATCTGAGGACTGTATCTAAATCTAGTCTCTGACATCTAAAACAGGCTGAAAATTTCACAATTTACCTTCAAACATATTTTTCTTTCTTCTGACTGATCTATAAATGAGTTTTATCCAGAAAGTTTTCACTCTGTAACCAGATGATCTAAACTGATTTTAATACTTTTGTTCATGTCTACAAACGTGAACAAGGTTTACAAATAGGTAAAATCTACATCTTTAATCACAGAAGACTCACTCTGTATAAAGAAAAAAAATCACCAGATATTTAAGATAAGCTGCTTTGGTTGTTGAAAAAACAGTGTTTTCATTCTACAAATAATGCATCAGTGTTAAAATGTTTCTGCTTGCATTCGTCATGCCGTTAGATAAAAGGCCTCTCTAAGCTCCCGGGCCGAATTTTAAACCCAGCCCGCCCCTGCCTTTCTGTAATATAAACAATTTATGGTAAATGCTCTGAACTTATGTAGCGCTTTATCAAGTCCCACTGGACCCCAAAGAGCTTTACACTTACAGTCATTCACCCATTCACACACACATTCACACACTGATGATGGCAAACTACACTGTAGCCACAGCTGCCCTGGGGCGCACTGACAGAGGCGGGGCTGCCATGCACCGGTGCCACCGGACCCTCTGACCACCATCAGTAGGCAAGGCGGGGGGTGAAGTGTCCTGCCCAAGGACACAACGACTGAGACAGCTGGAACGGGAGATTGAACTGGTGACCTTCTGGTTTCAGGATGACTCCCCTAACCATCATTAGTGTGTGAATGTGTGCATGAATGAATAGCGTAAAGTGCCTTTAAGTGGCTATAAAAGCTCTATATAAGACTAATGCTTTATTATTATTAATATTCAAAGGTAAAATGTTGGTGTGCAAACAGGCATCCAGACAATGTGTGCAACATGTCAATGAAACCGCGAGTCAATATGTGACCAGACTCAGAGCTTTTGCTGTGCTGTGTAGTTTTGGAGTCATGGATAATGAACTAAAAAGAAATCAGTTCATTTCTAATGATTATCTCAATCATGTGAAAGAATTCTTCACACTAGACCAAGGTCTTAACTATTGCATGTGAAGTGGAAGCAGCAGTTAAAAATGCTACACTGCTTCTAAGCTGCGAGTCCACTAAATTGTGCATGATGATTCATGTTGATTCTGCTTCAGCCCATGTGTTAAAGTGTTCATACACCAGGTTCTGACTAGACACATGTAGCGATGGGATAAATGGCTCTTTGAAGGGATCCGAATCTTGACAAGCTGTGTAACAGTCATTCAAGCTGTTTGATTTGAATGAATTACATCATCACGTAGGGTTATGACTTTAGACTTTACTGTCCCCAAGGGAAAATAATCTTTCACAAACCAGCCCCTGCACTCCCACCACCAAGTAGACGTTAACATTGAAAGTCGGAATAAGTTTGCATTCTCTTCTAAAAACTTTATAAAAAAAATCTGACTCCATAGGGCCCACAGTCAGCCAGCAGAAGCTCTGTGAGAGTGAAAAAGAGTTTGGTTCTTATCAGAACACCAAAACAATAACAATCCCTCTCAGGAGTCCAGTGTCTGTCACAGGGTGATCTAAAAGAGAGAGACAGCTTAATAATTAATGATGAATCAACCTCTTAAAGTCACATGTACATCTGACTTCCTGGTCACCCACAGGAGGCGGTACCTTTTACATACATGGGCGGCTGTGGTGGAGTGGTTAGTTTCATTGTAGTGACAGCTGCCCTGGGGCAGATTGAGAGTAATTGTTTTAACAATTACTTTTGTGACAAAATATCTTTCAAGAAAATGTCCATCAAATAAAAAAGTTAGAGTACCTCTGGGTTAAGATGCAGGGCATAAATTTTGTTATTGTATGGGAATACACAATGACTAAACACAAAACACTTTGTTTTTATAAAAAGCAGATATTTTATTGTTGAACTTAGAGTGAATGGCAATCAACATAAAGTCATGTGTATTTTTCTGTGAAATTTCTGAAAGTAAGAAATGAGTGTTACTCATTAAAACAGTTACCATATTTATGCGTGCATAGTGCAAAAAATGTAACCCCGAAATTCATTAGAGGAGCCGTGTTATACATGGGAGTAAATTTTAATCAATTTTTGCTAATGCACTACCACAGTAAATTACAATTTTTAACTGAATCTAACTGAAATATGGTGTTGCAGGAGATTATCATAATTATTGCAATCTGTATAAAATTAGGCATAACAATTTTCACTAAGATTAGATTTGTTATGCTATGGATTATACTTTAGATCACATTATACATGCACAAACAAACCAGTCATGTCAGCCACTTTCTCTCAGCCACTTTCTCTCTCTCTCTCTCTCTCTCTCTCTCTCTCTCTCTCTCTCTCTCTCTCTTATGAGATCTCACAAAAGAAAATCATTGACCTAAAATAATTTTTAACATAACTGAACACATTTTCCAATTATTGTAATTTCTAAATGCTTCAACACAGAGACTTCAGCGAGGGCTTAAATTAAAGGTAAAACCCGCCAAATTTCATTTTTTACCATCCGTATTAACTCAGCATGACCGAGCTTCTCACCCTGTCTCTAAGTGAGAGCCCAGACACCCTGCGGAGGAAACTCATTTCATTGTCGTTTATATCCACAATCTTGCTCTTTCGGTCACTACCCAAAAGCTTGTGACCGTAAATGAAGGTGGAAACAGAGATATCTTTCTGGCTAAGATCTCACTTCATCATGACAGATCGGTACAGTGCCCACATCATTGCAGACACAGCACCAATCTGCCTATCGATCTCCCACTCTATTCTTCCCTCATTTGTGAACAAGACCCCAAGATACTTAAACTCCTCCACTTATGGCAAAACCTCCTCTGCGACCCGGAGGACACACGCTACCCTTTTCTGGCAAAAGACCATCATCTCGGATATGGAGGTACTGATCCTCATCCCCGCCGCTTCACACTCTGCTACGAACCACTCCAGCGAAAGCTGGAGATCACAATCTGATGAAGCCAATAGGACCACATCATCTGCAAAAAGCAGAGATGCGATCCTAAGGCCACCAACGGATCCCCTCAACACTTTGGCTGCATCTAAATATCATGTCCATAAAAGTTAGGAACAGAATCTGTGACAATGGGCAACCTTGGCGAGTCCAACTCTCATTGGAAATGAGCCTGATTTACTGCTGACAATGCAGACCAATGGCTTGAACGCCTTCTCCAAGACTACAAAACACATGTAGACTGGTTGAGCAAACGTCCATGCACCCTGCTGACGGTATAGAGTTGGTCCAGTGTTCCATAACCATGACGAAAACCACACTACTCTTCCTGATTTCGAGATTCGACTATCCGTTGGAACCTCCTCTCCAGGACTACTGACTAGACTTTACCAGGGGGGCTCAGAAGTGTGATCACCTTGTAGTTGGAACAAATTCTGTGTCCCCCCCATATTAAACAGAGGGACCAGGAAAACTTCCCCCGATGTCCATGCAATATTGTAGTCGGATCAACAAACTGCCCCACAACATCCAGAGCCTTAAGGAACTCTAGGTGAATTTACTCCTCCCCCCCGGTGCCTTTCCATCAAGTAGCGTTTTCAAGTAGGACCCATGGTCCCCAGGCTCTACTTCCTCATTGGAAGACAAGCTGGTGGGATTGAGAAGGTCTTTGAAGTATTCTGCCCACCGACCCACAACGTCTCAGCATGTGACTCATGCTAATTCTGACAAAACTGCCAAGCTAATGGCTAGTCTGAGCAGGGCCAAGACCCAAATGAACTTTTATCACTTAAAAATCATCTTCAAAAAAATGTTTTTGTATTTTATGTCAGTGCTATTTCATGAACCTTTAAATTGTTTTTCTTTATAAAATGCCTACCAGAAAAGCCTAAGATTGAAGCTGAAGGGCTACAGACACTTGCTGCTGCCAATTGTGCTTTCAAAAAATGTACTTATTACTAGTAAATAGCTAATGCGTAACTACTGATGATGTAAAGGTTTATAAAACATCTTTCACATAAGCAACAAGGACATTTTGAGAGAAGATATTTGAAAACAGCACCAGTCCACTTAGTCATACTCAAGTTAGCTCCCTATTTCTTTAAATCAAGGTCAAAGAGCTTTTTATTTCAGATAAGCTAAACTATTAATCTCTGCCTTACATTTAAAATGCTAACCTGACCTACAGAAAAAGAAAAATTAGACATCAAGAAAAACTGTGTTAATTCCAGGATTTTTATCCTCGTGACCCTGCAAATTCATACTTGTGCCATTCTGTTGACTTTCAGCCATATTTAATTTAATGAAAGCACAAAAGCTTCCTGCTGATCACTGTAGACTAACCACAAATGTGCAACTATTCTGTTAAAACTGGCCAAATTTGGCAATTGCATGAATTTTCAGATGTCTCAGCTCACCGTAAAATGCTCACAGTTTTTCTTTTTTTTTTCTTTGAGCATTTCAAGGTTCCTTTTTTATTTGTTTTGACTCCCTCATTGGCTTCTCATCAGCTGTGTGTGGCATTCTTTACCAGCGCCACTCAGACTTCTTTTCACAGCAGGTGCTTCGTATTCAGCCTCTTTAACAAGCTTCATCTGCCATGTTGTGAAAACCAGGAGTGAATGAATCAATAATGAGCGTATCAATACGAATAAAGTGTTGCTTTATCATTGACAGCAGCATTGAGGTAAATAGCAGACAATTGAGCTATTTCGTGTTTTAACCAGTTATGCAACATTTTTGTCAGAAAAACAACAGCATTATCAGTCACTCTTGTTCCCTCCAATCAAATTTATTGTTTATACATACTGTTTATATTGTTTAATGTACCAAGGTACACCTAAATTAAAGGGATAGTTTATAGATTTTATGTATATTTGTTTACTTTTATATACAAACATATTTGTAATTTGGTTTTATTTTACATTGTGATAGCAAAATGTCCTCATGTATTTTGTTGAAATGACTGCAGAGCTCAGCTGAAACAAATGAACACTGTTTGTACTACCATAAATAGGGGTGCACATAACATTTTTAGTGAATTACTCAGGTGAGTACTAGGAGATGGTGTTTGGTACTCACCCCATATGTAGCGTGCAATATGTGCAGTCTTCCTCACTGTCCTCCTCAGTGTCACCCCCACTGTCCTCTGTGTCTGTTTCCTGCACGGTAGAAGATGAAGATGCTGCAGATGCACCTCCTTGTCCTTGGCTGAGCCTCCGATTAGCTGTTTCCATCCACAGGTCAACAGCTTGCTTTGAGTCAAGTCTCTGTGGTCTGTTTTGACAGATAAATGTTCATCAGGGCTGAGAGACGAGCATGTGACAGACGAGATCTGTACTTATTTTTTATTATCATTATTTTTATTATGTTGAGATGTGAGAATCCCCTCTCACAATCTGCACTGCTTAAAGGCAGTGTTAAAGACAATTTAACCAACTTGTTTATGTTGAAGTAAGCATCTTGGTTACTTGTATTTATTATTTGGACCAAGTCATACACTGAAGAGACTTACAGGCGTTTTCCTGCCTGCTTTAAGCGCATCCATTCTGTCACATTGGTGTCTTTGTCAAGTTGCAAGATGGCCTAATTTTTCTTGAGAATTCTGCTAACTGTTGTGTTTCCAAAACTGTGGAGGTCTTGCATTTCCTGAGGCCACGTTGAAAGATCAAATATTAAGAAATAATCACGACTTGAAGGAGTTGTATCTGATTTCAAACTCTTCGATTAACCCCAGGAGTAAGTTTGTCTTCTGTCAGCTTCAGCATTAAAAACAGTTTGTGCCCTGTGGTGGCCTTCACCATCATGCAGAATTGTAAACTGTCCAATAGCCACCATGAGTTTATCCTTACATTCCCCAATGGTCAGCTTCTCTTTCTGAAATCTAATGGATGTGGTCTTCAAAATGTTGCCAATGTTCAAGCATGTTTCACAGAAAGCACTGAAAAAGCTCTGTGCAAATATGCTGCAGGTCAGTGTTATGACTCGTTGCTAGTTGCATTTTAATGGCTGGCAATTGTCTTAATATTTTAACGGTGTTTCATGTCTCCATGCAGACCATCTGATATTATGAAACTTACCCAGTTTCACAAACGAGATCCTATTTTCTTCTCACAACTTCTTCAGTGCAGCAGTTTTCTTTCCACCTCCACAGCTATGCTATAAAAGGAAAATATAATGGTTACAACTAATGATGATCTATACTTGACCTGAAGTCACTCAGTCATTATTATTGACTGACTTCCAATCATTTCAAGACATTTTAGTTAATTGAATAAATATAGCTTCAACTAGTTAGTTAAATTGGGCGGCTGTGGCGGAGTGGTTAGGGGAGTCATCCTGAAACCAGAAGGTCACCAGTTCAATCCCCCGTTCCAGCTGTCTCCATCAGTGTGTGAATGGGTGAATGCCTGTAGTGTCAAGTGCCTTGGGGTTCAAGTGAATTTAATAAGGCGCAATATAAGTTCAAGTCATTTACCATTTATTTAGTGAGATTGTAACTAACTTTTTATACTTTAAATACTGTTTATATAGGCTGAACTAGTTAAAGCTAATTCCATTGCAAAAATCTGAGGAAATACCAGCTTATACAATTTAATAATTTGTAGCAAATTGTAGCATAGTTCAGTCTGTACAGCATGCTTACTAAAGACTGTATGTTACAGAAGCTAATGTCTACTAGCTAATTTAATAATTAACAATGATTACATCTTTATAAACTATAAGTCACATTATTAACTTGAGTTGTCAGATCACTAACACACTGAGGTAAATATATTAAAATCTCTTTATTTGTAAAATGAGACATTTTTTCTGCTGTGGGTACATTCATAACACACTACACAGCTTTCTGACATTTGTTACACAAGCTTACACACATGCTAATAATAAATTATAATTATATTACATACATTTAATTAATAATTACATTTTTTAGAAAGTCAGACCTTACTCAGAATTCTAGTTATCTTATATAACTCTGATTTTAACCTAATAACATAAATCTAAAAAAAAATAATATTATTACAAAACAAAATCATCAAAGATTTTCTCAAACAACAGAATTACCAGCCAAAGAAGTAGAACATATTGTTGTTTTGTTAAAAACTTAACTGGTCAGAAATGTCTTCCTTGCTTATCTCACTCTCTTTGCTCTCCTGCTCTCTGAGATACTTGCAGCACCTTCAGGTAGGAGCAGTTTTTAAAAAGCTGTAAAATAGACACTCCATGCAGTATTACCTGAATGAAACTTTCCGTTCAGTGGCAGAGTTATGTTGTGTTGTTGTAATAAGCTATAGTGTCATGTTCAGTTTGACACAGACTGACTGAGTCACTGAGAAGCTCTTAATGAGCTGCTGAAAGCTGCTGGAGTAGAAAGTGAGTAAACGCTTTGTAAAAAAAAATACAGTGATTATCTTTCAAGCCATTTTGCAAAATTAGAGGCTGAACAGCTTCAATATTAATCCTGACTGAGCAGCAGGAAGCTCTACTACCGCTCGTCCTAGAGATGTGACGATCCCAAACGATCCAAATCTTTTGAACGGCTCTTTACAACAAACGATAGGAGCCGGATCGCTGGCAGTAACAAGCCATTTGTAAGGTTATTTTTTTATTCCTCATTAAATCTTAATTTTTTTTATTCTTAAATCGATCCTGCTTTGCTTTTTCACTGAAAACAGGCAAAGCAGTGGCGTACAGAAGCTCACGGGCAGGGCCGGATTATCATTTCAGGGAGCCCCTGGGCACAACGGGCTTTAAGGCCCCCCCTGGGAATATTATTATATATATTATATGGATTTACATCAAACCACAACACTACACAGGGTGGT
>JARVJO010031140.1:0-10245 GCA_031762555.1 Cynodonichthys magdalenae | reverse complement strand
GGCCGAGGTCTCTCCAGATAGAAAATCCAACGCCTTTCTTATCTCCTCAAAATCCTCCATGGCTGGATTTTTCTTTGAACCCATAATCAAACAACGAAAGGAGAATCTACAAAGCGTTGCGAGTAAAACTCCGTCGCGAGTAAGACTCCGTCCACAAATAGGAAGAGAACTCCTCTTTATAAAAAGTGAAAAATCATAGATTGTGCAAGATCTTTGTTTAAAACTATGCCATTAAATGTTTGGAGTAAGCAGTCTGTCTACTACCAAAATATCTTATCAACCACTGCGCAGAATTTTGTAAAATTTTTAGGAAAAAAATCACTAAATGTAGCTACATCTTCAACTGTTTGACTTTTGGACTCATCCAAACTCAAGATGGTTTTCACAACCAACTAACTTTAGAAACATAGGTTTCAGCCAGTTCTACAGATACAGTGGTAAGATTTGGTGTGGTTGAAGCTGGGAGTCATTTACAAAACAAGTACTACTTATCGAGCAAAATCATTGCTTGAACCTGTAAGAATAATGTTTAAAGTCAGCTGTGTTTGTCTCAGTTTTGGGCTTTTCATTTTGAAAAGCTGCATATTGGTCTACACTGCAAAAATTGTCCATCTAACCAAGTCTTACACTCATATACAGCCAAAAAGTATATTTGATGTTGTTTTGAGACTGATATACTAAGCAAGTGCAGTTTTGAGACTGATATACTAAACAAGTGCAGAATGTGTTCGATTATTACATAAGCTTATTAGCCTGGAAATCTTTCCTCACTGCAAGATGTCTTACCAAGTGCAAGTGATAAACTGCACTGACTTTCACTTAATCTGAGAAGATTCAGACTACAATCTAGTATTTTTTAAACTTATTTTTAAACTGCTACTTTTTGGTAGTGAAATGCAGACATGTTTTTGTAGTTTGTGTCTGACTACGTGTGTCACAGTATCACCAGTGAGAGTATTGTGGTAAAGACAGACAAACTCTGAACAGTGAAAACAGTTTTTGTATTTTTTTCAACTACATAGAGTTCAAATGAGTTGATTGTACATTTGTAGAAATCCATTTTATATAGTGGAAATTTTTCAGCAGAGAATTATGTTCTTGGATAAAGTTAAATACATTGCAATAATCTGACTAAAAACTAAGATTGTAGCCATTAAGGTTAGCTTTCTCTGTTCTTATTTATTACTGTAAAAGAATCAGAGTTTGTGTAAAATTGAGGGAAATTAATACTTTTCCCAGTTTTACTGTAAGTGGGCTAGTTTTGTACATCTAATATCAGAGGTATAAGTACTGAAAAAACTAAGTAAAAAATGGCTTTGATAACAATTTATCTCACTGTTAAGTAAAGTAAAAGTGATTAAACTGCTTGCAATAGTCAGGAAAGTAAAATTACTTTTACAAACACTAAGAAATGAAGAGTTGAATATACTTAACCAAACTGGGTCCACAAAACCGAGTTAAAGCCATTTACACATTTTATTTTAAAGAAATGTATAAATTGCTTTACACTTACTCAACTCTGTTTAGTGGAACCAGTTGACATAAGTAAATTCAACAGTTCATTTTTACAGCGTGTAACAGAAGAAATGGGAGAAACAGAAGGATGATATTGTTTCTGCCCTACACTACACTGCTTACCTTTTGGGGCACCACATCAGTTTACTGATGATATTTTTTCACCCTTTTAAATAAGAACTCATATTCCAAAGTGTGAGATCATAAGATTCAGTGAACTCTTCTCATATACATTGAATACTCAATAATGCAGAAAACATTTACTACATCAGTAGCAAACTTAACTTCATTGATTAACAGAAACAGTAAAAAGTAATAACATGAAAGACAAAATCAATAAGGTTTATAAAATAAAGGTGTATTGTAAATTTGATGATAGTCCAATTTTTTAGGGTTGTAGTTTAAAACCTTTTAGAACAAACAGATACTGCATATTTTCCCCAAAGAAAATATTTGTCTACTAATTGACAAATGACTCAGATTAAAAACCTATAAAGTTTTGTCAAGTTGGAGAGATGATGTCAAGATCTTGGTCAGATTAAAGATTAGTAACTTAATTTTACTGCAGATCAGAAGATTGTTGAAATGTCTCAGCTGTTGTGGCTTGGGATGATGTGGCTTTTCATCACAACAGCCATTATCAGACCCCTGGTTGGGGTGAAGCTTCTCTTCTGCAGAATAGTTAAATAACATTACTCAGATGTTTGAATAAAGTCCATCTCAGAATGTCTTGACACTTCAAAAACCCATAGAAGAACTGGATTTTCCAGTCTCTCTCAGCATTAAAGCTGGTGTTGACAAACACAGAGAAGGGTTAAGAATTTTATTGAAAACCTGGAAGCTGGTGGGATGCCGGGGTCTCAGGCTGGCGGACATTGAGGAGCAGAACAAAGATGAGGGACTGTTCACTACACAGGATCTTCTAAGGCTAGAAATGTTGGTTACTAACCTTGTGGAACTGGTAAGAGGAACTTGACAGATCCAGGCAATGAGACTGTGGCTCGTGGGCTGTGAGAGGTTTGCTGAGATGGGAAAACAAGGGGGCGTGGCATGAGCAGAGGAGCTGTGAGGCTGTTGGTTGACAAGCAAACATTGATTACTCAGGTAAGGACATGGAAAACAAAATGTTACAGAGACTCCTTTTACAGCCTGGCTGTCTGGATGGTCTCTGTGAAAATCTTTAATAAAACGAGATTGAACATAGGGGCTTGAGTGGGGTGGATCCTCATGTTCCTGGGAAGCTGAAGGTGGACTGCAATTGGAATAATTATCTTAGAGATTGTGAATGGGCGGATGAAACTTGGTTCCACCTTGAGAGAAAGGTCTTTACTCAGATAAGAACATTGAACTTGAAATGTTACACAAGATAATACTTTTCAGGGTCACTGCTGCAGACGAAAGCATTTCTTTTTGGGAAAAACACTTTCTCTGTTATCTGCACAATGGTGTGGAAAAGAAACTCACACCCAACTGTTCATGACTGCTTATGAGAGAAAAGAAAAAACATACATTTTAATACTGTATGGTTCAAAATGACATTTTAGGTTAATATCCGAGTTCAATAGTATGATCAATTGAAGACTTGAAATAAAATTCCTTTAAAATGGAAAATTCATGTCATGGAAAGAATAATGAATCTTTCCTTTTTTTAGAATTAATCACAAAAGATTAAACAGATTGTCACATCAGCATTATCTGCAGGACAAGGACAGATTATTGAAAGCTAGGTCAGAATTTGTCTCTAAGAAAGTTTCTTCAGAAGAGTTCAGTTCAAGAGGAATCATGGCCTGTAGGGTCAAGAGGCCATGTTGAAATGAGCGCGCCTTTATGCAACAAGTGCATGAACAACGATTTTTATGATGAGTTTGATTAAATTGACATTTGTAACGTGTAAATAGGTTTTATATTTTGAAGTGAAGAAGTAAAAGTATACTTTTTATGTTTTGAATGTAACCAAATAAAAATAAGTTACCATTAAAAATGAGTAAAATTACAAATCGTCAAAAAAATTACTTACGTACTGTAACAAAGTAAATGTTCACAAATATTATACAACTTTGATAATTATTTTCTTAAAGTTTTATCAAAATTTGTCCAATAGTTTATACTTTGTTAACAGATTAACATGCCTGATACCAATAGTAAATGTCAAAGTTTTAGGCACAGAAGAATACATATTTGTGTTTGATAAAGTTCAAAATGAATCATTTGTAGATGTGTTGTTCACAAGATGTTATACTAACAGGGTGAAACAAACGCACACAGGTAAAAATAGTTTTGCCTTTATGATGGGTGATCATTTTAAATGTTGTACCATATTATGTAATCCAGATGTTTACTGTAATCGATAAAACTAACCCAGTGAAAAATATATTTTACAAACTTTAAAATAAATCAAGATAGATTTTTAGACTAGTTGAACAAGACTGAAAAGTTTTACTGATTCCTTGTCATGCTGCATGCAAACCTGAAAATGTAAAAGAGGTGAAGACAGAGACAAAGGAGTTATTCAGTTCTAGCCAACATGTCTCATCTCTTTCAATGATTTTAAACCCGTGTGCTTCAGATGAGAGAGCCCTGAAGCCAGGGTACAATCTCTGCGAGCTAAATCACTGGCCTGTGCTCATTGGCCATAAACATGTCACTGCCTAAACTGGGTCATTCCTCTCTGTGTGTGTACATCAAATGGGGGCCTCCAGTTCAGCACTAACTGGCTCTGTGAGTTGTTGTGTTCATACCCCTTCAATCTCACACACACACGTACATGCACGCACACACGATACAGTCCTTTTTCCTGTATTTTGTTTTTGCAAGATGTCACCACCTTTGGTCTTCACGCCGTGCAACAAAGGAAACATGGAACTCGTCTTGCACAGACAGACAGACAGACAGACAGACAGACAGACAGACAGACAGACAGACAGATAGATAGATAGATAGATAGATAGATAGATAGATAGATAGATAGATAGATAGATAGATAGATAGATAGATAGATAGATTCTGGGTTCTATCATGACATGTACTTAGAAATGCTGTCTGCCATGAAGGAATTTAATATAAGTTGCCACTACAACACGTTGCACAAAACTAAATGTGAGTTTACTGAAGTCACAAATACATAAACAACTGCGACTTTTTACCAGAACCACAACCACGCAGGAGTCTACACTCAAGATGTCTTAAGCAGTTACACTTCAGCTCACTAAAGAAAGTAAATGTTTCTTTTTGTTTGCTTGTTTTATATTCATATTTATTAAACCAAGGTACAACTGTTATACATACAGTTGAGCATGAAATATGTTAAGTTACTCCACTGCATGTTGATTTAATTAACATGTACATTTCCAAATTGGCATTTTTTTTTTACAATTGGTGTGCAGCACTATATGGCCCTCTGGTTGTGAAATTTAAAAAATTGTGACCCTCTCCATCATTTAAGTTGCTCATTTATATAGAAACATACATCAAGTGATTAAAAACATGTAATTTTTAAGTAAACACATATATTTATTTAATTGTATCCTGACTACCTTGGCAAAACAGTAAGGACTTATTGTATGGATTTATATTTTGTAATGATGATAATTAATAAAAACCTGGCACAGTTGTAAAAGAAAGTAATGCTCTAATGAGATGAAAAATTTTGTTGACATAAAATTTATCCAGAGTGCAGTTTAAAAAAAATAATCATCATTTACTGTTTCTGTGAGTTTTTTTTTTCTCTCAGTGTGCTGTCCTGTTGCAAGATGACAAAAAAAGAGAAACTCACATTAAATCACAGTTTAGATTTTTATCTGTCCCTGATTTCCCAAAAGCCCTTTCAACAGCCTACCAACATTATCTATGAATCACTGTGAAGTGCAGAACATAGAGTTTTAGTTGCAGCAGCATTATAACCCCTTTTTCTTATTAACTCCTCTCTTACCAAGCAGATTTTATTGAGTTCTTTACCTTGATTTGTTATTTTAGCTGCTTTCCAGAACATGTTTATTTTATTGTTAACAAATGCTTGTTAATGGACAAACAGCTTTGATTCACACAGAAAATTAAAAAGTAGGGAATAGATTAACTCCTTACTTATATCAGGGACTAAAATGTAAATGAACAAACAAACATACAACGTTGCAATTTGTACTTTTTAATTTAATTTTGTTTCTCTCAGATTAAAAATGAAGCTTAAATAGGCAGGAATAACACTGACATTGTTAAAATATTTACTTCTTTATGCTCAGTTGCTGCTGCAGAATGTTTCAGTTTTTTTTTTAAATACTACCCAGTCACCTTTGCTGCTTTTTGGTGAATGTGAGCAAACAGTGGATCTGAACTTGTGTTCCATCAATAAACACCAGCATCATTACAAGCAATCTGTGTCCATGGCAGCACAGAGGAAAATCTTAATTCTTTAGAAAACTGACAATTACAAGTTTGCAGAATAGTTTTATTTCTATTCTTCTCACTCAGATTATTGTTTTTCTTTCAGGTGCTCCCTAGTTCAGGGGGAGCCATAGCGAGTAAACTCACTTGTAAGATTTATCAATAGTTTTACTTGGTCACAAGCCTGTAGCCTCAGGATTAAGAGACAGCACTACTAGCCACTTAGCTACTAGAGCCACAGTCTTTCATGCTATTTTTAAATTATAATTTTGTAGCACAATATAATGAGGTTATTTTATTTTTAAGCTTATGATAATGTAATACAACTTTGCTTTAATACAACTTTGCTTTACGAGGGCAAAGAAACAAAGAAGCTGGTCCATAAGAGCAAGTGGAGCACAATCCCAATTAAAAATTAAAATGATACTCCAAAAACTAGTTTCTTTTTAAATAAATAATGTAAATTAATCACTTAATTTATTTGATTATTATTATTTGCTTTGTATTGGGTGGTACTGTGTTTTTTTTAACTATTTGCACAATTTTAAATGGAAATTAAAATGGGTTTTGGTAATACATACTCAGTTTTTTCCTCTATTGCAGTTATTAGTTAAGGATTAGCTGATCCTGCTATGTACAACAGTGATGATTTATTTTGTTTAAAAATCCATTTGTGAGACTACATTTAAATGATAAATTATCAGTCAGCACATGGAGCAGACAGACCAGACATGAGCAAAACATAGAAAACTAAAGATAGAGGGGAGACAAACAACAGCACATTTTCTCCAGCAACGGCAGGCCTGTTTTTTGTGTCTCTCTGCCCTAAGACACCCACAGGTAGATCTTGTGGATCTTTAAATGATCTAATCTATTACTTCGTTGAACTGTCAGCAATACAAAAAATAAAAAACTCTGCCTAATGGCACCTTCAAATATTTAAGGATCAGAGAAACTTCTACACGACGCTGGAACATTAAAGATCTTTGGGTAGTCAGTGGTGACAATTGCTTGAACTCAAGTATATTTCTTGTGACTTTAACCTGCATTCTTTGTGGGGGCTGCTGTGGCAGAGTTGCTGCGTTCCATTTACATTGTATTCCTGGAACTGGTAAATGGTAGTGAACTAATTTTCCAACAAACCATATGAAAGCGCATTCCAGTTAGCTGACAGGCGATTGTATTGCTGCCGCTAACCTAGCTACAACACTGCTACAATATAAACAATGACAAAAAGAGAGCTCTGCAAATAATATATGATATGCAAATAAAAATTAATTTTAATATGTAAGGTATGCACAGAAAATGCACTACTTGTGCAAGTGTTTAAACATGCACAAAAAAATTAAGAAAGATAATTTATAGTAAAAGTTACGAAGTTTGCTTTCTAAAGCTACAAGTAGCCGCCATCTTGAAATCATAACTGGGGGCCGTTTCATTTCTTCCACTTTACGACTGGAATATTACCACTGAAAGGGGTGTTCCAGCTAAAATCTACCAATGGGAACAGGTAAATTACCACTTCCCAGGACTACTGGAATGCACCAAGTGGCTAGGGGTAACTGGTGGTTTGCCATTTTGATCCCCCATTCCAGCAGGTTGGAAGGGTTGTCCTTGGGCAAGACACTTGGACCGCCTTGCCTACTGATGCTGGGCAGAGGGTCCTGTGGCACCGGTGTATGACAGCCCTGCCTCTGTCAGTATCAACATTTTTTAATGCACATTTTGAAGTATTGCATTAGTAAAGGTGAATGGAAACGGCCTGATTCGAAAAAACTTCCTCTAATGCACAAAAAAGTTTATACGCTCAATTAAGGTAGATCTTTTGGGGTATTTCGAAAAAAATTAATGAGCAAAAGGCAATAGTTTTTGCATTTGCCTTTTAGGATCTGCTCCAGCCCGACTTCTGGAACTTGGCCAAGTGAGGTTCTAACCAGGCCGGGCTGCTCGGCCCGGTTTGACGTCATATACTGCTGATCATTTGATTGGTTCGTTTGCAGCGAGGTTAGGGAATCATTCAGACAAGTCTGGTAACTCTTCACAAATCCTATAGCTCTAATAAATAACAACTATAATGATGGTAGCATGCAACAACAAGCTAATAATGCTAGCCATTAGCTTACCAGTTGATGTCGTCTCACTCTAGCCGCTTCAGCGTGTTGTTGTTGCATGGCCAGGTACATTCTTCAGTACCTCTCCTCTGTATTTCACATCAAAATTCGTCGCCTAGATCTACATTTCCGTATCCAATCTTGCACTTCAAGCTGTAATTTAACTATATGTATGAACATGATCAAAACAAACAAGACTGTCCATTGTTGAGTCACAAACAAAATTTCTTCACTATCCTAGGCTTCTGCATACTCCCTCCGAAGCCGAACAGTTGATGAGCAGTCACGTGGTTTTTCAGCATTCGTTTTTGCACACACCTTTTTAAAGTCCCTGAGACACCCCCTGCTGAGTTCCTGGGAAACTCCTCCCACTGCGGTATACGTCACTACAGGGGGGTTCCTCCTGCTGGAGTCTAAATGGTTTTAACAGTTAGATTCCCATGTGCTAAATGTCCGTTTTATCTTCTTTCATGAGTTTTTGGCTGTTTGACTATTTTTACAAATCATTGCTTCCTGGTACAACAGTCTGCTCTGGAAGCGTGTTGCTTATTTATTATTATTTTTTGAAAGGTGCGGTTGAAGCAAAATGCAGCGTCTGAGCGCTTTCAGCATGAAAAAACACTCCCACGAACTTCTGACCAATCACACAATAAGTTCTTATGTGGAGGGGGGCAAAAAATTTGAAGCACAGGTTGTGTCAAGAAGTTGCCAAAATTTTGACAATACGAACGAGAGGAAGAGTGTCCAAGTTTCTCATTTTGTGTGGCATTGAGTTCAAGGCATGGGGTGGTGTCACAGTGGCTCAGATAGTGGGGGTTTGTCCTCTAACTGGTGGGTTATCTTTGCATATTGGGGTTAATAATTAGTGGCAAAACAGCACAAAAGACTTTGAAAAGAAAATTTCCAAGAAAAAAATACTTTTTAATTTACTATAAGTTAATTTTGTTTTGTGTTAAGACTTCAAAACCACTATTTTTGGTCTTTTGAAAATAAATAGGCTGTCTGTCTTGCACTGTATGTATAAAATAAACTTTGTGTGATTTATTTGTTCAGAATATTTTTTTTCTGTCTTGTAAATAATACATTTTTCCCCAGGCAACTTGCTTACTTCTTGCTTGACAATTGCATGATATTTGTTTTTCAGTAAACTGCTTGGAGAAATTCCTATGCGTTATCTTAATGAGTTTAAAGTTGAACAACACACATGCTTGATTTATGACCCCAAACCAAGTAAATTAAATACCCCACTTTAGGTTTTCATAATTTCTAATTAAGTAATTTGGCCTGCTGTCACTCAACTGGTGTGCACAGTCCATTCCAGCAGGATTATTATTATTTTAAAAATCAGGTTTTAAAATAAATTTAAAGTTGTTTTAGTGTCTTCATTCACTTAATGATTCTTGAGCTTAAACGTGTTGCAAAGCTTCATAGCAAGATCTTCTTACCAATAACCACATTAAATATTAGATAAAATTGACTGAATTATAAACATTTTATAGTTTTTTAAATTGCACTTAATTGTGATTCCTAAAGTTAATCAGTTGTAAAAGTACATCCAATGATTACTTTCTATAAGTTTTATTCAATCTGTCCAGCTGTACATGTGATCTGTTAATAACAGTCAGACACAAACACACGTCACAGGCAAAAGCATTGTCGTCCACTTTTCACAGCAGGCAACCAGTGTGGATGTTCGTATGGTTCTTGAAAAAAGAAATATCTTTACAAGGAATTGTTCATGTAGTTTTTTTAGAGTATCATTTGTTACTGCTTTGGCAATTATTAAATTAATTAATTATTTATTCATCACCCAAATCTGGTACAAATGGAGGTTTTTTTTCAGTAAACCCACAGAAAACACTGGTTTCAATTATATGACTAATTTAATTAATTTAAAATGATACTTAATGTTCACTTCCGGAGGTTGGTGTTCAAAAGCAATAATGAATCTGAATTTCTTTGGTTGAGATCACACAGTGTGTAAGGTCATGTGTATGTTGCCACAGAGCCTGTATGACAGCCTGAACATATTCATTTATCTGATTAAAGCCTCTGATCAAGAAGCCATAATTATAGCCAACCCCACAGACTCTCTTTGTGAGTCTCATGTTGTCAAGGCAACAACCAAATTAAATATGTCTCAGAGGGAGTAAATTTACTTTGCTCTAAATACACTCAACAAAAATATAAACGCAACACTTTTGTTTTTGCTCCCATTTTTCATGAGATGGACTCAAAGATC
>JARVJO010031139.1:0-10248 GCA_031762555.1 Cynodonichthys magdalenae | reverse complement strand
GATCTTTGAGTCCATCTCATGAAAAATGGGAGCAAAAACAAAAGTGTTGCGTTTATATTTTTGTTGAGTGTAGTTTCTGTGAATACTGTGTGGATTTTCCCGTGTTAGTTGTTCAGTTCTAGCTCCTGTCCAATCCCACCTGAGTCTCTTTCCCTCAGGTGTTTGTCATCTTCAGTCCATTAGTGTCTCTTTATAAACACAGTCATTTGGTTTGTCCAGTGTCTGTGCATTTTGCTTGGTAAGCCCTTCATGCTTGTTTCCTTTAAGTCTTTTTGTAGTTTTTTCTAATGATCATTTTTTGCTGCCTCGTCAGTTCCTTGTTTTCCTTTTTTGTAAATAAATTAGTTTTTTATTTTTACCTTTGAGTTCTGACTTTTTGGTTCTGCATTTTCTTGGGTTCCAACCTCCTCCAAACATGATAGAAGTGTGCAATGCTCATGTCTTTCTCTGGGTTCAGAGCAAAAAAAACCTAATTCATCATTCACATTACAACATAACAGTTTTATTTCTAAAGCGCGCAACTAGACAGAGTGCACTATTAGCAGTGAAACAACAAACTGCATGCAGTACAGTTTCTTAATGACTTTAAAACATCGCCCACTTAAAACATTTTCCCACGGTTTAAATACTGAAAAATACCCCTTATTATTAGTGTTTTTAAATAAATAATAAAAACATATGAAGTTAAATAAATAAATTAAAAACGTTACCAAACCTAAATCCAACTGCAAATTTTCTTATTGCATTTGTACATTTTTTCCACTCATCAAGTGGTATTTGCTGTGAGTCCATTTAGTTTGCCGGATTAATGCTGACAAAACACATAAATGCAAATATTCGTGCCAACCATTTATTGCAGTTTTCACATTTTTTTGCGTGGGCTAGTATCGCGATGATAATAAATTTGTGATATATTGTGTGGCCCCAGACTTATTTAGACTCACAGGAAGGAACAAGTCATTCTTAATGTTGCCTAAAAAACCTGCTGCTTGTTGCGTCTTCCAATGCATTTGAGAATGATGAACTATGTTCTGTATTTATTATCAGCTTCCTGAGAGCTTCACCTTTGCACAAAGAGTAAGATAACGTGTTTATGAACAAAAGCATAAATTTGCATTTTCTAATTCTGGGGATAATAAATCCAGTTAAACAGGAGCTCTCCATTTTTTTACCAGGGGTGTCTGACTATCAGTATTGCTGTACTTACAGGTTTATATACTTCAAACATACAGTATTTGGGATTTGTGTCACCTGACAGGTTCAATGCTTGTAACAACACAGCAGCAAAACATGACTCAATGTTTTTATTAAAAAGTGTTTTTAACTGGACCTAGACATGTTTTTAAGTTACCATCAATCATTATGCACCTAAAAGCTCTTCCATGTCAATTTGTTAGTTGACAATAGACTACATTCATTTGTTTTCTTCTAGGGATGCACCGATATGAAAATTTCAGCCGATATCGATGTTATTATTGCTGTTATGGCCAATAACCGATATTACACAAACCCACAAATTATTTTATACATACACGCACAAACACACTTGGGTCTTTTTTTGATATCGTAATTAAATGACCAGACCTCTGACATGGTTCCCTACTGTCAGGAACGAGATTCCCAACTGGGGAAAAACTCAAGGTATAACTTATGGAGCGGGGACCAGGTACTCAGAAAAAATAAGTCTTTATTAACAAAGGTTGCTTCAAAAAACTTTTAAAAAGTCTTGACTGATACTTCCAAAAAATTGACTTGACAAAGAAGAGTACTCACAGGCCGTGAACTGGACAGACAGGACCCGACAGGAAGCAATACACCGACAACAACCACACACACAGACAGAACTTAAATACACAGAGAGCTGATTGGTAGGAGTGGAAACACCTGAGCCCATGAGGGCAACATAATCACAGACAAGACACACCTGAAACCAACAGAAGACTGACAAACAGAAACTCAAAGAAAAGCCCACAATGAACAAAACTAAACAGAACAAAAACCCCACTATGACACCTACTTCAGTTATTCCTGGCTATGAAGCATCAATATCACTATCATCATCAAACAGCTCAACCAACCATTTTGCCTCCCAAAACAGAAACACAAAGCTAAAAAGTGAAAAATCAATATTGGCCATTAATATCGGCCCAGTGCTACATATCGGACTGATACCGATATTCTAAAAAATTACCAATATCGGCCAATACTGATATTATTGCACATGTATCATGCATCCCTATTTTCTTCTATGATGATCCCTCAATGAGTACTAGAGATGTGCTGAACTGAACAGTAAAAAAAAAAAGTTAAAAATTCCTGCCTGCTATCAAGTTATTTTTAAACGTGCCATACAAATTAATTTGATTTCATTTTGGCCACTGAGTACAGTTACCTGTACAAACGTCTGCCGTGAGGAAGTATTTTTGAGACAGCTTTTTCAAATTGTTACTTTTTGAGCACTTTGCAGGATAACGGGGTCAAAGCTTTAGACAATAATACCAGTTTGATTTGACACAAAAATCGAACATCTAAGTATAACAGAGAGTTGATAGATGGCTGACAATCCAGAGGAGCTTATTGCACAAGAGTTTATCTTTTTATGATTTTGTAGAAAATGATGACACATTTTTTATCTTACCAGTTTCTTCCCTAACTGGGAGCAACAAACAGCTTGACTCTGCATTGTTGCACCACTTCAAAGAGACAAAGAACGCTTATTGTTGGGCAACAGAAAGGGTTGAAGGACAGAGTTGTTGACCCAAGGTATACCTTTATGTATTGACTTTATATGTCCAACACAGCTGTACTCAGCCTGTCCAAAGGGTTTCCCTTCACTACAGATATTTGGAGTTTTGATGAGTCATTATAGCTACAGTGCAGATTGGATTGTTTTAATGATTTGATGGAAAGTGTCAGTGCTGAATGTCCAGTAGCTCTGTGCTTCTCAAACTAATGAAAATATAAAACAGCCCATTAGATTCTGCTCTTGCCTCTTTGTTTTTTAGTTACACTCTTTCTGCTCTGTGTTCAAAGCAAAACATCAAAGATGTTGCTATTAGCTGTGGCTAACATTGTGTCCTTGATCTGTCTGTATTGACTCAGATCAGAGGCACAAAACAACCAATGGGACGTACCTTGTTGCAGCTTTAAAATGGGTGATGCCACAGTCTCAAACAAGTGCACCATCAGTGGGTCATAAAAGAAAATTTAGCTGGATTAAAAAAAAAAGATTTAGATATAGTTTGCCAAGTGGGCAACATAAGTTAATATTTAATAAAACATATTTAATACTAACATGCAAAAATTACAATAAGGTATTTTCAAGGCACTGATCACTTTGAAGTTTCAAATATCTGTAAATTAAATGTAAAGGAAACCTGTCTCAGTCTTTGTTCACAGCAACATGCCCCCACACACCATTTGCCTATAAGATGTCAGTTGTTATTAGTTTTAACAAGCAGATGCATTGGACTGATGAGGCCTTTGATCTGCAGAGACTGGGTGTATAAGTGTGCCTGCAGCACTGGTTTACAGTAATTACACTCCCTGTAATGATGTTGGGCTAATGATGGTATGTCCTCATGCATCTGTGAAAGTGTATCTAGCATGTCTGCTAGATGCAGCAGGCAACAAGAGCCGTACTGTGATTCTGAGAGTGAGGCTGACTTTGTGTTGTTGTTGTTTTTTTTCAGCTTTAAAAGGTGATGAGCAAATTTCAAAATACAAGAACTCAGTCCTGCTTGGAAATGCGCACACAAACACACCCTTTTTTCACAATTGCATCAGCGTATACAGTATGTGTCCTCTTATCATTTATCTGTTGTTCTGCTAAGGTTTTTGTCCTGTGTTGTGTTGTGCAGCCTTGAAATAAAACATACAAACGATACACCAATGTTTGCTCAGTCAGGAAGACTATGACTTTTTGTTGTGGTATGTTGCACCTCGTAGACAAAATTTGCAAAAACTGAGAGAAAGCAATTGTATAGATCTTTGGGATTTTTTTCAGAATTCATGGGGAAACCTCAATTTAGTTCTTCACTGTAGAAATATTTAAAGTTTAAATGAGTCACTTAAAGTCGGACTTTCCATGTCTGACTAGTATGTTTTTAAAAGTTTACACAAATATAATTTAAGTTTTATGATATTATGATATTTTTTTATAGATTTTTCCACAAAACTCAGGACTTTTGAGCTGTCTAAAATTTGTAATCTTTTGCAAAAAAAAATTTCTCACTCCCACAACTCTTTTGCACATATGCAAATTATACATCAAAATATAAGCATTTTACTTACAAAAACACTAGAGATATTAAAAATACATGTGATCTTCAGAGTTTACATTTTCACCAAATTATGTTGGAATTTTTGCAGTAGCTGCAATGAAAGCTTAAACAAATTCCAGTTCTTTCTTTCCTCCAGCAGTGGTTTGGACCAGATGTGTGTTTTGTGCATGTAATACGTTAATGAGGTGCACTTTTTTGAAGTCTTGAAAGGAGCGTTTGCTAGTGTTTGGTTGATTTTTGGATTGAGAAGGGGAGGAATGGGAAAATAATCACTGGCAAAACGAGGAAAGGACGGGCTGGGGGGGGGGGCTAGTTGTGTGTCACCCAGTGCAGGGGCTGGTCTTCTGAAGGGAGAGGGGGGAAAAGAAGTGGGTGATCAAGTGCTGAGTGGACGAGGCAGAGCGAGGTGTGCGTTTGGTAAGAAGAGAAGTCATGGCAGCTGGCTCTCGGGACAGAGGGGAGCAGCACTTCTAAAAACAAGCTCGGCCGAATAGTGGTCGTGACGAGGCACTGGAGGCCACATTCTTTGTAGCAGAGTACTCCAGCGGAGGGAAACAGAGTAACGCTGCCCAAACTGCTGGAGAGCAGAGGAGGAACCATGAAGTACAGACCTTTGGTAAGACGCTGAAACACAGTCTGATGGTTGCAGAAACATTACGCAGAATGGGATGAAATCTCAACATGTTTTTAGGGTTCACTGATGCTTTAGGAGGCAGTCAAGTTTCAACTTGTAGGAATGCAGTCAGGAGAAATGGGTAAAAAGTAGTCTGTTGGTCTGCAGAAAAAGAAGGAGCAGCTCTGTCAGAAATAAGTCTTCACACTTTGTGTAACAGCCTTGATAGTGTGTGTTCTTGATTTTTTAAGGACGCAGGTGAGAGTGAATCCTTGTGTTCTTGGCTTTGAGGTTATTCGTCTGTTATGTCTCATGGAATGTGATGTATTTAAATTTAGTTTTCAGTTTTCTTTTTGATCTCAACATATTCACACACCTTGTCTCTGTATTTGTCACATAGATGTCAGAGTCAGATCTTTGTGATGTACAGTGGTTGAAGGGGTGTCCCCATCTGTGTGTGTGTGTACTTGTATTTGTCACCTTTTTCAGACCCTTTCTGGTATAAACACCTACCTTGTAAAGACCAGTGGTCCTTATGGGGACTAACTCCATTTTTGGGTTGGGGGGTAGAGTTAGGACTTAGGTACTAATTGAGTTTAGGTTTAGCGTTAGGTATGTACTGGGGTGTTTAGATTTAAGGTAAGGGGTAGGCTATAGAAACGACTGGAAATGAATGGAAGTTAATGAGCGGTCCTATTAAGTATAGAAATACAAACTTGTGTGTGTGTGTGTACACTGCCTTGGGGCGAGGCAATCACACACTGGTGTCTCGAAGTGGTGCTGCATTCTTGGGCATCGGCCTAAATTAGGACATAGTTTGTTAATGAAATATCATTTCCTCAGCAGTATCTATTATTCCTAACTAAATTATGTATCATAGTTGTTCAGATGAAACTTTATGTTTTGAATCATTCCTCAGAGCCTTCACCAGTGAGTTCATGTGAATGATAGATGGCTGACATGCCAGAGGAGCATATTGCACCATTGAATTCTTGACACAGTTGTCATTGTTGCCTGCAAGGCATTTGACTTCAAAAAGATAGTTTATACAGGGCTTGTCTCATTTTCTTTAGGTTTTTCTCTCTTGTTGTGTTGTACTGTAACAAGCTTAAGCTGCACTGAGGTGAAATGCTTTTGTGCTGCTCAGTAAAACAGAATTTTCCACCTGGATTAAAAACTTGAAGACCTAAAAACTACAAAGCCATTCCTTCATGGCGTATCGGTGGGGCCAGGTAAGTTAGTACATTCCTGTTTGACTGATAATGTAATAGGAACCTGTAGGTTAAATGTGAAGTAAGGTTTAGACCAGTTTATGGTTTGGAAATTGCACCAAATTCTTTTTTAAACCCAGCTGTGTTTATGTAACAAAACAACCTATTCAGCTTCAGTGGGTCTAAAGTAGTAGTTCTGTACTTTATTGGAGTTTGCTGTCCCTACAGGCAGGTTCCATCACTGACCAACACAAATCAATGTTAAAGCCTTATTTAGGTTTTTATTACAGGGTTTTTACAAAAGGGAAAACTATTTATTATAGGCTTATTTTTAGGTTGGAGTCATTCTTTGGCAGATTTCTTTCATGTTTCAAGCACAATATGTGACAGATGAACACAAAGTAGCATATAAATGTTAGGTGAAAATAAAAAATCAAACATGATTTTATTGGCCTTGTGGGTCATTTTGACCCAAAGGCAGCAGGAGGGTTACTTATTCATTAAATTCCATTTGTGTGAAATTCAATTTCAGTATAAATCCAGGTGTTTTGTGACAGTCACAGAGGTGTTTTTTTTTTTTTTTGCAGAACACTAGTGATCAAAAACATTATGAAGATCAAGGAACACATCAGACAGGTCAGGAATAAAGTTGGGAAGTTTAAAACAGAAATAAGTTAGAAACAATATCCCATCTTTGAACATCTCAAAGCTCTATTTAATCCTTCATTTGAAAATGGAAAGAATACGGCACAAACCTACCAAGACATAACCATCTACCTAAACTCACAATCTGTCCACAAGACAGGAATTAGTTCTGTACTTCACAAATCTGCCCTTTATGGAAGAGTAAAAAGACGATAGCCATTGAAGAAAAGCCATAAGGCGTTCTGTTTGCAGCTTGACACAAGCCTTGAAGGAACACAGCAAACATGGAGAAGAAGGAGCTCTGCTCAGACCAAAACTGAACTTTTTGACCCAAATGCCGAACAATGTGTGGCAGAAAAGTAACACTGCACATCACCTTTGAACAAAATGTCCTCATTGTGAAACATGGTGGTGGCAGCACCCTGGTGTGGGGACACTTTTTCTCAGCAGGGTCAGGGAACATGGATGGACAATCCTGGAAGAAAAATAAAACCCTTTACAGGCTGCAAAAGTCTTGATCGTGGGGAAGAGGTTCACCTTCCAGCAGGACAATAACTGTGTTTCCATCAACATTTTTCAGTGCACATTTTGAAGTATCGCATTAGAAAAGGTGAATTGAAACGGCACAATTCGAAAAAAAATCCTCTGTTTCACAAAAACTTTGGGTTTTTCAATAGAGTTAAGGCGCGAAAGGAGAGATGGAAACACATTTGCCGAATAAGTTCTGATGTAGTGAACATTTACCTCACATGTTGATCAGCTGTTCCCGCTGTTTGTCCGGTACCGGTACCGGTACCGGTACCAGAGCGACTGCAGCCGCGACTGCAGCTGGACCCTCCTCCTGCTGTCTGCTTCTTCTCAGTTATTCCTGTAACGTGAAGAGAATTGCATTTCTTTTTCTACATCTCCAGACAGCAGTAACATCAAAACTAGTTGATATGACAGAATAAGTACAACTTTCCCGACAGTAGCAAAACGTTCCTGATAACTTTTCTCCAATGTCCTGGGATGTGTGAACCCTGCTAGTTTGTGACTTCTACTTCCTGTTTACCACAGCCATGCGTCTGATGTATTTATACTTTGCGTAGCCTGGTTGATTCACTTCAAGCCAGTTGATGGAAACACGTCTGATTCACATTTCTTCTTTTTCTCCTTTTTGCGAAATTCTAAAAATTTGCTCAAAATTCGAATTAAAATTGGATGGAAACACAGTTATTGAGCCTGAGCTACAATGGTTTACATCAAAACATATTCATATGCTGAAAGGACAGATCCAAGTCTCTTCTGCAAAACTGAAATAATTATAATCTGTCTGTAAATCTGCAGCCACTGTCATCTAATAGAGAAGTGCTTCGTTCGCTATCTCCAGCTGCTGGTTGGCTTATTTTGACCCACATACCCTCAAATAGGCAGTTTTATTTTATTTTGCATTATGCAAGAAGGCTCAGCTTGTCCTACCTGTCTGACGTCTCTGGAGAACCCTGCTCTAGCTTTAGAGAAAACTACAACCTGCTTACAGCATGTTGTTATGGTAATAGTTATCAAAATGTCAGTAAATTGGATCCTGTTCAGATTAGCAGTGGGAGAATGCTTCCAGCGCTCTTTGCATGGGATCCTGTACAGACTTGAATGTGGACTCCACTTCCCTTTATGTTAACACAAGCTGGTGCAAATTATGTTTACTGTTTAGACATTTGTTGTGTTTTGACCACTTTCTTGTTTATAAAAGTCTCTTGACTTGTCATCCCAATAAATCCAACAGAGCACTGACTTCTGGGGGACAGCTTGTGGCATTGCACTTTATGGTTTTACTATGTCACAAGTGAGACATTTAGGAGATCTGGGTTTTTTTTCCACATTTTGCTCTTCTTTGTTTCTACCAGCCAGCGCAGAACCAAATGAGGAGAGGAAACAGTGCCAGACATCTGATTTATAGTGGGAAAATGGGAAAAAAACAGAAAAAATGAAGAAAAGGAGGAAACATTTTTGAGTAGTTCATCAAAAATAAATGCTTCACTTTTTTTGAGTGTCTTCTTAGAATTTTAACAGATTGAATTTGGAAAACATAATGACATGGGAAAGCTGGGTAGACCAGTAACCGGGTGGAGGTCCATAGCATGGCAGTACTTTTAGAAAAGCTAAACAGTGAAAGAAGAATTGGGAAACAATGAAGTAATGGGAAGAGAGGGTGGGAGTCTGAAACCAGAGTAAACCTTAGTGAGAGATGAGGATGTGTTGAAGAGGAAGAGGTGGGGAGAGCTGTGAAATGAGTCTCTGGTTTCTTTCCTTCCAGACACCATTATGCTTTGAGGCTTATGTAAAAAATTCTGCACTCTATATTAACACAACCTCCCAGTTGATGACTTCCGTCATTGTTAGGCTGAACTCCAGCTGTGAGTCCAGTCTTTCTCAGAAAAGGTTTTCAGCTACGGAGGAAGCTTCATCTGCAGCAACAGCAGTTTGTTTGGGTAAAAAACTTGCTAAAATACATGCTTGACCAAAAGAAATGTCCCCACCAAAAAAAGGTCACAACACATTTTGTTGGACCTTTAGCTTTGATTAAGGCACACATTCTCTGTGGCATTGTTTGGATAAGCTTCTACAACGTCACAAGATTTATTTCCATCCAGTATTGCATTAATTTTTCACCAAAATCTTGCATTGATGATAGTAGAGTCTGACCTTCTCCAGCACATCCCAAAGATTCTCAGTGGACTCTGTGGAGCCAATCCATGTGTGAAAATGATGTCTCGCTCTCTGAACCACTCTTTCATAGGACTGGGTGATATGTCCCAAAAAACATCATCCCAAATTCGATTTTTGATTTTAATCGATTTTGTTTCCCACTTAATGGAGTGCCTCTGTTTCAGGTGTTGAAACAAATTTGTTGTATTCCTGTTTTTTGTGGCAAGAGCCTTTAAACAGATTTTGCAGTGAGGGGATTGTTGCTGCAAGTCTGAGGTTGCAAAACCTAACCAGTTCCAGATAACTGAAGAAACTGAGCCTTATTTTGGGAAGTATATCCTCTTTGCTAGCTGCCATATTGTCATGTCGTGTACCAAGCGTCTTGAGGGACAGGAGGGGTGACCTCTGAACTACAGAAACCCCAAAGAGTGCACTGGTGGGAAATAAATTCAGATTTTCCCAAAATTAAATCTTTATAAATGGCAAATTCGAATTAATCGATTAAATCGATTTATCGCCCAACCCTACTCTTTCACACTTCCAGCCCCACAAATCCTGGCATTGTCATCTTGGAATATGTCTGTGCCATCAGGGAAGAAACAATCCATTGATGGAATAACCTGGTCACTCAATATATTCAGGTAGTCAGCTGACCTCGTTCTTTGAGCACAAACTGTTGCTGAACCCAGACCTGACCACCTGCAGTAAGTAAGTAAGTAAGTAAACTTTATTTTTATAGCACCTTTCACAAGTCAGAAACCACAAAGTGCTTCACAGGAAAACATAAAAACACAAAAGATAAAACAGAATA
>JARVJO010031138.1:0-10248 GCA_031762555.1 Cynodonichthys magdalenae | reverse complement strand
TGAGAAAATAAAACACAAGATGACAAAAACAATGAAACAGAAGAATTCAAACAAAATAAACCATGAGAATCATGACAATTTCTGAATTTCTGGATTTCCTTATCAAGTGGGAGAATGTAGAGAATAAACAGAATGGGTCCCAAAACTGAACCCTGGAGTACACCACAAGTCAGGTTGGTGGTGTCAGACATGATGCCATTTTCAGAGACATTAAAACTTTGATCAGACAGTTAAGATGAGAACCACTCAAGAACAAAACCAGATAACCCAATATGATTTCTACATCTATTTATTAGGATCTTATAATCAACAGTATCAAAAGCAGAAGACAGGTCCGTTAAGACCAGTAAGCTAACCTCTAACTGGCGAATTGCTAGGTGCTGCTGGAGTGTTATTGAAGGAATCTACATCACGGTCCTAAATCTGATCATTTTCATTCCTCTCTTCAAGACCCGTTGCCTCCCTGAACGACAAGGTCCTCGTTTGATGTGAATCAATTCCTTTGAGAGTTCTGACTGATGTTTAGATTTTAGGTTTAGCTTGGAATCTGGGTGACACAGACAGTTTCTCTTCAGTTGATGGACTTCCTTAGTTTGACAGTTTCTGTATTTAAAACATAAGGGTTTAATGCTATAGATTACTGTAATGGATTACTTCAAGGTCTGCCAAAAAATATAAATCAACTCCAGCTGGTCCAGAATGCAGCTGTCAGAGTCTTAAGACCAAGAAATTTCAGCATATAACAATTCTTCAGTCACTTCATTGGTTACAAATTTCTATCAGAATATATTACAAAGTACTCTTTGTTTATCTGACATTTAGCCAACCCATCTCTGGCCACATATAAGCCTGTGAAACAACTTCTCACTGAGACTTAGTCAGAATCCTAAGTGTACTGCTCTTATTTCAGCTGAAATAAAGAAAAAACAAACACAGCTTGTGTCTCTCATGTCATATGTCTTTAATTTCAGTTTTTCCACAATAAAATAAAGCCTTTAGCATTCATGACGGATCCAAGATTGATGCTGAAGTTGTACAAACTAGGTTATAACATGATAGGAGCGAGTGAAGAATCACAAATCATCAGATAGCTAAGAAGCTCTGTATTACAAATATTACCATAACTGCACAATACTCTAACCCATGGTTACAAGAGTTTAAGCAGCTAAAATATGATGGAATAGGATTTAATTTTACCCTTGTGCTCCACTGAACTTTTTAAACAGTTCGCAGTTTAGTTCGCTCTTGCCACCTAAATGCTTCAAGACATAAACAAGCTGACAGTCTTTCAGACCTTCAGGTGCTTTTTCTTTTGAGACTTTTTCCTCTATGGTGAACGTCTCATATGGTGGGATCAGAACTTCTTCCTCTCCCACAGCAGTTGAATATTTTTCAATATATGCACCTAAACAAGTTTCAATTTTAAAGCATGTCTGTTTACCAAACGTAACCAGGTCAGACCGTTTGGAGCTGGAAGTAAAGAAGCCAAATCGAATTTTCTGGTTTTTTTTACCATCAAATATACTCCTGGTCCTTCTATAGGTGGTCTGACATTGTTGTTTAGGATTTAGAATTTGTAAGGCTGTAGTCAGATAGAAATATAAACTGTGGAACTTGAATGATTTACCATAATTATTCCTTTGTTCCCTGGTGTCTCTATTGAAATCTTTATAATAATCATTTCCTGTGTACATACAGAGGGCTTGCAGGTGCTCTTTGGTCATCTCTTTTGGATCATCTTTTTTTAGTTCTTTGCCTTTACAGTGGTCAAATGTCCAAAATTCTTTTTCTCCATGGAATTTCTGTTTCAGGATGCCCTTCATTGGGTCTCTGCAGCCATCAAACATGTCATCAACAGATTTTTCAGCCATGTCCAATGGGTAGATGGTGTCACTGCAAGTGATCTAAAACCAACAAAATAAAACATTAATAAGAAAGGAACACTGACAAAAGGTAAAGCAAGCTTATTTATGTCCATTTATAGTTGTATTTTTAACAGTGAAAGAAAGATATAGCAGAATTTTTAGAAAAAATGTTCATTAAAAAATATATTTTCAGTGTGGATGTCAGGGTGCAGATGACTTTGCTGAAATTGTGTTGAATGAATGATACTTTATTGATCCAATGGAGGGAAATTGCAGTTAAGTACACCCAGTCAAGAAAAACACATGGGGGAACAGGTGAACAGGTCATGCAGCAACAGGCTCGCGCTACTTTTTAAACAGCTGGAAATACACAATAGGAAAGTTGAGCTAAAAAAATTGCTCTGATCCTATGTTTACATCAGGTACATAGGATCCTATGCACAAAAAGGTTCTGGAGAGAGCAAAAGCACGTGCGACTCCTCTGAAGACTGAAGCGAAAAAAAAAATTTAAATTGCCGAAGAGGTTGAAACTGTTGAATGTTATCTAAAAGCTAAAAAGAAAAACACTATCAAAAAAAGTTAGCTAAAAGTAGCAAAAGGCTATTAAAGAAGGAAAGTTAATGTAGCAAAAAAACAGCTGAAGGATGAAATAACAATAAGGTAACTAAAAATAGCAAAAAATCAAACTAGAAGCTAAAAAATAGCAAAAACAACACATCTATTCTGTTTGTAAATAAAGATAATGTGAAATATATGAAAATTACAGAAACGGTAAGGCAATTGCTGAATTACATCCATTTAAAAATGTAGTGTCAAAATTACATTTAAGAAATGAAAATTACAAGAATAAAATAATAGAAACACAGCAAGCACAAATAAAAGAAACAGCAAAACAAAAACAACTGAAAATTATGATCAGAAATTTAATGAGACTTAAGATCAAATGGAACAAAAATAATAATTGAGACAAATATTGCATAAAAACAACACACGAGCAAAAGATCCAGTTGGTCTGCGACTTTATTGATTTTTGGTTTTACACAGTACTACAAAAACCTGCAGAAATCTGACACACTGGTTTATACACTTCCTATAATTGTTTGTGTGCTTGGCCTCAATAAATTTAGCTTTGCTCATTAATGCCATTTTTTTAAATTTGCAACACAAATTGTTGCTCAAATGTAATGTGATACATATCCTGACCTGGTGACATTTTAAGGATATTATATGATAAACTTACAAGCTTTAGGTCTATAATCAGCATCCAGCACAGGTGGAAACAGAGTGGAGTGAAGATCAGCATGTCTGTCACTGGTAGACAAAAAAAAATTAAAACCTAAAAAAAGGAGACAAAATTTTAAAATGTTGCCAGAGAGAGATGTCAAGATAGAATCTGACGTGAACTCTCTGGTCTCACCTCACCTTATAAAGGTGAAGTTCCACAAAAGACCCAGCCCAGCTGGTCCCTGATCATCATTTACACAAACTAGGTTCTATTTGTGTGAGATTAATAACAAAGCTTTTCATTGGTTCACAGCTATATGCTAATGATAGTACAACGTCTAACGCATAAAACTTGGTGATTGTGTTATCAGTCAAAGCATCTAAATTTTGCCATTTGAATAACCACAGTGGTTTGTCTTCCATCAGTTTCCAACATGTTCTGTAACAGCCATGTAACAGACTATGCTGACTGATTGAAGTTAAGTCCATCAGAGTTGTGTTAAAGATCTGCTGCTATGTTTGAACAGAAAAGTGAGTTCATGAAAGTTGGTAAAGTTATTTACAGTACCTCATGTCGCAGTACAACTCTCCAGATCGGGCCATGTTTCAGCAGATGGATTCTCCACGTTTGACTCGGTATTTTGGTGCACAGAATTGTTTATGATCAATATCTGTAAAAAGCTCTGTGATCGAATAATCATCGTACATGATGTGGTGTTCCTGTGTTGATATGTTGTTTGGTTCGTTGCCAGACATGACAGTTAAAGTGCCACTTCACTCTGGGTTTGTATGTTCCATTTTTCCAGAGAATTTGTAGATGCAACTTTGCAAGTCTAAGCTCTGCTGCCATGTTGTTTTCTGGAGAGAAAAGATTTACTTCTGGAAGCCAACTCACCTGTTCAGTCTTTGCACAGGTTACAAATTAAAATTAGATTAAAATCAAGTTTTTTCAGCGCCATCATTTATTAATGCATGTCCTTGTGTAGAGCCTTAGTCATTTTGGCAGCACTTGAAGGCCACAAACACAGCCTCACTTATATCCCAGTTTTGTTGGCCTTATTCCCCTCTGTTACTGTAGCCACAATGAATCACTGTTCTTGGCCTGGTAGTTGTAGCTGTTGTCAAGCAGTGAAGTCCAGTCTGGGCCTGGCAGCCAGGTCTGATGGAATACAGCCTGGTAGTGGCTATAAATTTGTTGCCTAAATACTCATTGTGTACATAAATCATATTTATTCACATTTAGTCCAAGTGTTTTATTTTCTTACAGACTGAACTGATCTGCTTGTGCTCTTTAAAAAAAACAATGCAAGTATGGAGGTTTTGTATAAATGTAAACAGAGACAAAAAACTTTCAGTTCATAAATAGAAATCTCATTCCTAAACATAACTTTTATGTTAAAATTTAACTAAATTGATTTCACTATATAAAACTCAACTAGGCTGTTACTTTGTTGACATTTAGTTGGGCAACATTAATAAGCTAAAACTTTCCCTACTAAGATTTGTTTGAAAATACTTCATTCTAAAACTAGCTATAAGTGAACCTTAAAGGTCCTTTGAGTCACTCGAGTGTTAAATTACAGATAATTAACTCGTGAATTTTATTAACATTGATACTGTTTTAGAAGGAAGTATATATTCACAATACATGCTCATTTTATTTCAATTTCAAAAGGTGCACTCTGGATTTTATCCATACAACAAAAGAAGCAGTCTTTGTTAAGTTTATGTCTATGAGACACAGTTTAATAGTTCTTTCTGAGAGATACCCGAGCACTCTTCAGTACTCATATTGGTTTATGTCACACATCTTCAACACTGTTTGGATCCTTTAGCAGCTCCACACTGTTGTAGTGTTCACCAAGACCATAGGCATATCTGAAAACAAACAAAATACGTTACTCGACTAAGAGATCAGAGAAAAATAGTGACTGCACTTGTTAAAAGGTAGACACGTCTGCATGCACCTGCTTTACAAACTGTTTAACTTTGATGTGTGCAGTTATTTTACATTTTCAAGCTGTTAAAATGTCTTGTGTAAAAGACAAAAAGTTTATAGTTGTACTGTTCTGCAGATAATCTAATGCAAGCAATAAAATTTTCTAAAGAATTCTATCTGAAAGTGTCCCAATTTACATGGAAATATTTTACATAGTAAAATTTAAACACCTGTGGTCCAACCTGCTTTAAATGTCTTAACTGGAGTCCATGCAAACTATCTTCAACTTCATGTTTCTAATTGCATCAATGGCTCGTTTAAGGCCCTGTCACACTATAACGTTTTACACAACTTGTGAAAATTTTGTCTAAAATGAAGATGATTACATTAAAAATGGATGAAAACAGATAAACTGGAAGCCTCTTTTGAATATATACATACCATAATGATAACGATTAGATCAAATGTATAACCTATGAGTAATTTAATCATAACATTTCTTAAGTTTGAATAAGTTGTCCAAAACGTTATAGTGTGACTGGGCCTTTACATATTTACTTCTACAAACACCGAAAAAAAGTCTTACACAAGAGTGATAGTTTCACCATCATATTATTCTCCAATCTTTATAATCGGGGAGTCGGCCTGGATCACTTCCACTGGTAAATGAAGAACTTGGGTCAAAGCTCGAAGCTGTGAAAGAAAAAAAAATTTTAGTACAATAGAATTTAAAACAATTAACACATAAACAGCTAAAGTTTCAAATATGCAACAATATTAGAGCCACTCACTTCCAGCTGCCCACCCCAAGCTGCTGTGTGCTCCACATCACTGCAGTATTTCTCAAACTCATCTGAAAGCAAATGTGTTCACACAATAAACATGTGGACACACAGTTTAATACAAACAAAACCCAATAATATGTTATGTGCTTCTACAAGCAAGGGGCGGCTGTGCCAGAGTGGTTAGGGGAGTCGTCCAGGAACCGGAAAGTCACCGGTTCAATTCCCCATTCCAGTGCCTCAGTTGTTGTGTCCTTGGGTAAGACACTTCACCCAACTTGCCTACGGATGGTGGTCAGAGGGTCCGGTGGCGCAGGTGCATGGCAGCCCCGCCTCTGTCAGTGTGCCCCAGGGCAACTGTGGCTGTAGCTTACCACCATCAGTGTGTGGTGAAGGCATGAAGTCTAAAGCGCCTTGGGGTCCACGTGGACTTGATAAGGTGCAATATAAATTCAAGCCATTTACCATTTTACAACTTAAATGTTGTTGCATAATTATATTTGCACTTAAACGGTTTGTTTAGATAAACCAACAAAGTTAGTTTTATCTGGAGTGAACAGGTCACCAGTGTTAGGGTTGGCAAGAAAAGGCAGGAAGTCATCAGGATTGTCTCTCATGTGTTCAGCTGTGCTGGACCGAGTTCCTGCACACTCATTAATAACCCTGGCTAAAATAAAACACTTACAGTGAGGAAAATAAGTATTTGAACACCCTGCGACTTTGCAAGTTCTCCAACATTTTCATCTTAGGTGCATGTCCACCGTGAGAAACATAATCTTAAAAAAATATCTGGAAATCACAATGTATGATTTTTTTTTTTTATAATTTATTTGCCTTACTGCTGTAAATAAATATTTAAACACCTGCCAATCAGCAAGAATTCTGGCCCTCAAAGACCTGTTAGTTCACCTCTAAAAAATCCACCTCCACTCCACTTATTCTAAATCACCTGTTTGAGGTCATTAACTGCATAAAGACACCTGTCCACCCCACACAATCAGTAAGACTCCAACTACTAACATGGTTAAGACCAAAGAGCTGTCCAAAGACACCAGTGTAGAGGTGGGAGATACATATATCGCAGATGATATTATCGTACGTGTTGCTTTGAAAATATGCATTTTTACAGAAACCAATTAGTGGGCAGGATTCAGTCATGTGACTGGGGTCAGCGGCAACTGAACTAAACAGCAGGCAGGATTCAGTCTTGGACTCACAGCAGCCAAAACCACAGGGCTTAAAGTTCTCCGTCACCACGACAGATTTCCGTCACTTTGAACGTGGCCAGGATAAATTTCTTTCATCTGCAAGGGAAAAAACTCTGGTTGTTCTCTGTTGCAGTCTAATTAAAACGGCCCAAAACGAGATGCTACTTTCAACAAACAAACTTTGCATGTGTGACCGAGCTCCTCGTGCAAAGGCTACGCGTGATGTGCAACATTCAAACAGTTTGTTTGTTCGGCAGGCGTCTGCTCTCCTATTCTACAACATTTCACAAGTTATTAAGTGTTCTGCCACATGGAGAATACTACAATAACATAAGTGCCAAACATAAACACCTCCATCGTTGGCGAGGATGCACACACTCCATACAAGCGTAGCTACCCAAAGCGCAAACCGAGCCAAGACCGCTCCCACGGGAGTGCGCCACAGCGCACGCATGCTGTGAGTCAGATTTGTTTACTCCATATTAAAGCAAAGTTGAATCTCCGTTTAATGTTTACCCCCTCCTCGCCATCTTCAGGAGAACATCACTATGTTCTCTAGGAGACTGTATTTCAAATGTTTTTGTAGTTCATCATATCCATAGATGTCCTGGTAAGTAACCAAGCAAGCCTTACACCGGAGACAAAATTGTAGACCTCCACAAGGCTATAAAGGGCTACGGGGCAATTGCCAAGCAGCTTAGTGAAAAAAAGATCAACTGTTGGAGCAATTAGAAAATGGAAGAAGCTAAACATGACTGTCAATTTCCCTCGGACTGGGGCTCCATGCAAGATCTCACCTCGTGGCGTATCAATGATCCTAAGAATGATCCATGATCGTTTGGATGATCCAGAGGAGTAATGGGAGAAAGTTATGTGGTCAAATGACACCAAAATAAAACTTTTTGGTCTTAATTCCACTCGCCGTGTTTGGAGGACGAAGAATGAGGAGTACCATCTCAAAAACACCATCCCTACTGTGAAACATGGGGGTGGAAGCATCATGCTTTGGGGGTGTTTTTCTGCACATGGGACAGGACAACTGCACTGTATTAAGGAGAGGATAACTGGGGTCATGTATTACAAGATTTTGGGGAACAACCTCCTTCCCTCAGTTGGCGCATTGAAGATGGGTCATGGCTGGGTCTTCCAACATGACAATGACCCGAAGCACACAGCCATTGTGTGGCCTAGCCATTCTCCAGACCTAAAACCAATATAAAATATTTGGAGGGAGCTCAAACTGCATGTTTCTCAGTGACAGCCCAGAAACCTGGCTGATATAGAGAAGATCTGTGTGGAGGAAATGTTTGACCTCTAATTGCAAACAAAGGCTACTGTACCTAATTTTAACATTGATTTATTCTTATTTGCAGCAGTAGCACACAAATAAATTATTTAAAAAATGCAGGGTGTTTAAATACTTATTTTCCTCACTGTATGTTCATCACATCTCTGATTAGGTGATCATACTATGACCATACCACAGTTAAATATGCACCTTTGATCGCTGTGCCAGCTGGTCTTCTACGGCTCGGTACATGCAGTGGCCATCAGAAGAAATCTCCTTGATCTGGAGCTTTTGTTGGGCTAGTTTCTGAGCCAGCTTCAAACCCTCCTGGTGCCTCACACCCTGCCGGTTTTGCACCTCCGCCTCTACAATCCTGGTGGTGAAAACGAGCTTCACTTTAAGCTGTTTCTCACCCTTCGCTTCTGAGCTTTAGTTACTTGTGGCTGTTTGACCTCTTCTTGTTCTCCACCTTCCACCTTCATGGTCTCCACACCGTTGACCACTTCCTCTACCTTTCAAGATTGAACAAAGGAAGCAAAACATCAAGCTGCATAAGTTAACGCTGTGACAAGAATTCAGGAAGTCCAAGCACGAATAGTAAAATACTCTTATCAAATTCTGTTAATGTGTGTCGAAATGTAACAGAATTGAACTTTTCATAACATTCGTATCTCTTCTTCAGATCTTCACCCATGTTTACTAAAATTCTTTCTGTGACAATGCTTCCTGAACGTTGTGCAATGGAAGATATTCTCTCATAGCAAGATTGTCAAAAAATAATGGATACGTTTCTAAACTGTATAGGTTCATTTACAGAACCTAATTTTACACCATTACAAAAAGTCTAAAGTGTCAATATTTTAGCCACTTTTAAGAAATTATTAGAGGTCAGCTTCTAGTTTTGCAATCTCTTCTGTCAGCTGCTTTCTTCTCTTGTCGTTTTTAGGGACTCCATTTTTCATACTCTGGATTTTAGCTGAAGATGGAACATAAACATACAATGAGACAAAACGTTTGCAATAGGTACAAATGATTGAAAGTTGTGCTTTGGTTTAAAAAAAAAAGTTAACCAAAACAATAAACTGTTATTAAGAAGAAAGTCGCAGATGACACTAATCCCACTTACAAATAACCACATGAAAAACTGGCAAAATAAGCATTTTTGTTCAAATATATTTGGCTCAATATATCAGGTTCTTGTACACACAGCTGAAAAAGACCCACTGATGCACATGTAAAAGAAGTGTTAAAACTACATGCTACTTTACTGTAGTTTAAAACTCAAAGCTCTCCATTTATTAAATATCTAAACAGTGCATTTGTATCATGAGTATTTACATGAATTTTTCATCTGTCTGCAAGTTTATTAGTGTCTCCCAGTTTATTGCAAATTTATTTACTGCAGCTGAAGTTGACTAAATCCTCTGAATATAAAACAGCATATAAAGATGAAACTTTCAGTATCAACGAATTGAGTATATGAGCTAACCCTGCAGGTCCTTTTTCTCTGCGGTGCTTCTTCGTCAGTTGCTCCTCCGGTGTCTCCTCCTCCATGCTTGACGGTGCTGCAGTTCCCGCTGTTTACTTTATGAACTGCATGGATAAAACTTCACGTATTAAGCTGTCACTTTTGTAAAAATCTAAAACATTTGGTGCCAAAAGAAAGAAATGTTAGGCCCAAAAATAAACAAAAACGTGGTAACCTGGCCTTCCGGAAGTTAAAAAGAAAAAATACTCTTCCTCGCCTGGCTTAAAGCCCCAAATGGAGCAACACCTCTCTCTAGTGGATGGTTTATGTACTACAGTTTCTACATCCATATTATTAGGGCGCTCAAAATGCAAAAAAAAAACTATATATATATAAATCCCTTCTCACCCACCGCGGGTGGTCTCTCTCTGAGCTCGGGTCCTCTACCAGAGGCCTGGGAGCTTGAGGGTTCTG
>JARVJO010031137.1:0-10251 GCA_031762555.1 Cynodonichthys magdalenae | reverse complement strand
ACGTCTCATGATCGGATTGTGTTCATGTAAACGATACATTCGGATCATTTAATCAGAATACATTTCAATCCGATCAAGGAATTTTGCGCATGTAAACATAGCTAATGAGAGTTATAATCAGCTGGGATAAGGTCTTTGCAGCATGTAGACTTAAAACACAATTGTAGGTGAATACAGAGAGATTAAGAAAAAAATCTCTCAGAATGAGTCATGTTCTTTGAATGGTATAGTAATAAGCAATAATATTTTCCAGAGAGCAGCGCCAGCGTTCAGTCAGAGAAAACTGGTCAGGGTCAGGTCGTGGAGGCAACACTTTCAGGAGAAAACCAAAACATCAAATCTGAAACTTGAAGTGAAAACTCACCCCAAACCTCAAAAGATCTTCCCCTTTTCTTTTAAGTTGCTGTTTAAAGAACCATGGCCTCACACCTAAAAGAAGCTGGCTTTAATTGCAGCCACTTCCCACTAGTTTGTGAACCTCAGTGTTGGCTGAAGGTTGTAGAAACAAAGTAGGGGTAAACCGATTGCAGTTTTCTGATTGATCATCGATTTAAAAAGTCTGACCTGCCGATTCTGATTTTGGTCAATACAGATTTTTTAAATAGCTGAAACTGTCAGGTCACAATACACTTTCAATGTTCCACTCTTATTTTATTGAAAAACCTTGAACAATACTCTTGAAACAATACAAACTCGTTTTAACTGGACATTAGGTAGAGTTCACAGCAGAGTAAAAGAGGACAGTGGCTGATTTTTAGACCTTTGTGGAGGTAGATGAGAAGACAATCTTTTTTCACCGATCTTACCTAAGTATTGACCAATCTCCCAAAATTAAGGAAATTGGTAGCCATAAATCTCTAGTTTCTTTACTACTCTCTCTTTCAAATATTGTTTTTCTGGCATCACGTTCTAGGTTTGCTCAGAGTTTGATAAAACTACATTCTAAATTCAACAAAAATTTATTTTCTTTTACCTTGTGTCTGTAAATTAAAAAGAGGAGGGGGTATTAATCACAAATATAATTATTTGTATCAATATTAAAGAAATTCACACATATTTGCAAATGATGTTTGCAGTTTGTCCTCAGGAGCAAAAGAAGAACAGTTGCAAAATATAAATATAACAAATCCAGTATTTTCAAGGGATTTCCTTCTGGATCAAAATGGATCAGCTCCAGTACTTTAGATCCTAGTTCCGTACCTGGGTCAGTTTTTGCTCCACCCTGTTCTCTGTTTTTGGTCGGTTGGCTGTTTCTTCGGACGTCGAGCGTAAAAACCTTTGAGCCAGAAGTTTGACCTGAAAAACATCAAATTCACAAAAGAAGTATAAGGTGGAATACTCTGTGTCCTCCAACCAGACTGGTGTCCTTTAAATACTATTTGAGAAGAAGATGTTTCTGATATGTTTGAGGTGGGCAGTTGACCATGGAGGAGGGAGGCATATCGTTAAGAGCGGCACAAGCCCCTCCCCCCACAAAAAAAAAGCATTACTTCATAACCTAGCCTACCTATCAGTTTAGGTTTCTATAGCTCCCTTGCTAGGGCAGGAGGGATAGCATCTAATACAGATAGTTCGATAAGTAAATCACTACTAATCCCAAACAAAGCTCATTTTATTCATACTATTGTGAATATACCAAACAGTATTAAACAGTTTTTTTTAACGTTGAGTTATGCAAATCTGTATTTTTTGTTTGTAAAATAAAAAATGTAGATTCACTTATTTAAAGAAGGATAAGACTCCATAAAAGTCATGCAGTTTAATTTGTTTATTGAAGGACAACAGTGTAAATCATCTTATTAAAAAAAATCAAATCTTCGACAGTTGAGCAGTGAAATTTGGTTGTTTGATTTTCTATTGGTGCAATTTAGAAATGCCTTATTTTAATTGGATTATTTTTCTACAGTATTTATTGTTTTCTATATATAAATTTATGTTTGACAGTATTTATGTGCCTTGCTTTGTGGAAAAAGATATTTAAAGAAGTTTTAAGTGTGTAATCTAAATGATATTTTACAGCAGAGTGTGTCCAGTTCTCAGAGTGGGAGTTTGTGGGGGGCTTGTTCGCCCAGGGCACCAAACAGGTTAGGACCGCCCCTGGTGAGATGAACTAATACCTGTGATAGTTTAGGTTTTTCTCCGTGACCGGGGTTCCCCGTTAGCTGAGCTGCTGGTTCCTGGACTGAAAACATCTGAGCCAGTTCCTTCACCTGGAACAGGTTTAGTCAAACTGTTTGACGGCTGTTGTTTTATCCTTCAACAGATATTCATCTAGAATAAGAAACAACTGTACCTTCATGCCAGTAGAAGTATCAGATTCATCTGTGGAGACCAGCAACACTGATGTGTTATTTTATGTTTCACATTTAAGCAAGCATTCTGACTTGAATCACATTGTTACATACGTGATGTTGGAGTCTCTGCTAATGACGCTTTTCTTGATGTATTTGTAGTATTCTAATACATGAAAAAGACTTTTACACATAAATCAAATAATAATGTTAAGCAGTAATGTACACTATTACTTGAATTTTTGCATTTAAACAAATCATTATTTTTAACTATTTTATAGTCATTAATTATTAATTAGATGAGAATTATTGGATTTTATTTGATTTAAGTGGAATGTTTCTGAAAATAAGTGAATCAAGACCAGAACCAAAGCAGAGGTATGTTTTTGTTTTTATCATTAAGTTAAACAGAAAATTGGAAATTTTCACTTGTTCCAAAGATTAAATGAGAAATTTTTTTTTTATTTAAAAAAAAAAAAAAACCTGATCAGTGACTCTAAAACAATTGCAGCACAGGTACTGTACCAGCGTTGGTTCTTGGTTCTCTTTGTGCTCCTTCGATTGGTCGGCTGTTTCTTGTGTTTGTATGGCTGAGAACCTTTGAGCAAAAAGCTTCACCTGAAAGTATTTAAACATCTAAGTTCAGTCTAGAGTAATAAACAGCACACACACCAAAAAAATATACATTTAGGATCTACTTACCTGTGAAGGCTTGTGTTCCTCTCCAGGTTTCTCATTTGGCTGGGCGGCTTTTTCTCGACATGTGGTGACAGAAAACATTCGAGCCAGTTCTTTTACCTAAAACAAGTTTAACTGTTAGCTCTGCGAGGCTTTGTGAATCGTCAGAAAAACAAAAAGTCACAGTTTTTACAGTATTTCGACACTTAAAGTGCTCCTCAAGGTTTCACAGTGAATAAAGACCATCCGGTACCTTCATGCCAGAGGAACCAGGCTGCACATCTTCAAACGATGCAGAGGACAGAAACAGCAAAAGTATTATTTTCTCCCAAAGTTTTAACAATTTCCATGAACTGAACAAAACTTAAACATACGAGGTGTTTGATCTTCTTTTGGTGGGATTTCTGCTGTTGATGAAGCCGTTTGATGTTTAGTAGTTGATGCATCTGAGGTACGCTGTCGAAAAATATTACAAGTGCTCTCAACTTGCCTCAAAGGTTTTTAACAAAACACAACAAATTACTCACAATAAAGACACACATATGATGTTGCTACCTCACAATCTGCCTTCACTCCAGCTCCCGACACAGACTCCGCCTTTTCTGGTTTTGCTTTGAAAAAAGATGAGTTCCTCTGAGGTGGGACCACAGGAGAAGCAGCTGTGTATTTCCTGTTTCTCTGAAAAAAAAAAACAACAAAAAAAACATTATTTTTATTATATTACGGTACCATGATATATACTGGGGTATACCTGGCTAATAAGGCCATAATAATAGGTCATAGGTTGCTTTCTAGAAAGTACCTGGTACATACCAGACTGTAATGTACCATGATATGTACTGGGGTATACCAGGCATTGTACCTAGTAAGTACTAATTACTTGTTATATATATATATATATATATATATATATATATAAGAAAGTACTTGGTACATACCAGACTGTAATGTAGCATATACTGGTGGTATACTGGTATTGTACTAACCAGGTACATACCTGGAATGTAACAAAGTATACTTGGCACTGTAAGTAGTATTTGGTCTGTACTAGTCAAGTGCAAGGTACTATTAAGTACTAACTACCTGTTATATACCAGTAAGCACTTGATAAATAACAGGTACAAAGTTCAGCACAGTATCTGTAAGTTATAGCTGATTTTGACATTACTTCATGTTAATTAGCTGTAACCAGAATTAGGACAAACTGGAGATACATAAATAAATAAATAAATAAATAAATAAATGACTATATGAGTACAAATACTCAACCTTTTTCAGTTTTTCTTCCCCCATTGTTCGCTGACTGAAATGAAGATCCTGAGCTGTGGGGGCTGTAAGTTCATTTGATTTCTGATTTCTGATTTCTGGATTTCCCAGGAGTGACAACACACCCTTCTTCTTAAGTGGGACCACAGGTGGAGCTGTTGAATGTTCTGACAAACTGCTGACTGGGCAGTTTGTCTGAAAAAAACAAAAAACAAAGGTAGTTGAATAAATTTTCACAGTGGAGAATACCTACAGTCCATGTGTTTGGAACAAGACACTGTGGGCCTGATCTACTAAAGGTTTGTGTGTAAACAAACACAAGCAAAGCAGATTTACTAACCGTGTCCACCGAGGATTGCGTCTGTCAAATGAGCATTTGGCGTGTTTGCCTTCATGAATATGCAGAATAAATGATTATCAGAATGTGCAATAGCTGAGATACTTAGAGGAAGTGATGCAACTGTAATAATTTTGCAACACAATGTGATTTATCAAATCTGGAACTGAGAGCAGTTGTTTTTGTGTCTATGTTTAGCATGTTTGAAAGGCAGGTGGCACAGCGTTATGATCAAATGTCTGCGGCCATTGTGGCCAGAAGGCTGTGTAAGTAGAACAGATGACGAATATTGAGAATGATCTGTGTGCGTGGAAAACAGTAGAGACATAAGGTCTATTCAGCAACCAATTTCAAGCTGTTGGAGTACCTACAGGCTTATTTGGAGCCAGTTACATATAGAAGCCATGACATATCTCCCATGGTAAAACTCTTTGCAACACTGCATTGTTTTGTGTCAGGTTCATTTGCCTCCTCCACCAAGACCTCCAACTCCATGGCTTTGAACCTCATTTTCCTTTTACCACAAACTCTACTCTACCCAAACTTCTCATGGTGACAGCCAGTAGCACACACAAAATCCTTGTTTCAACAGCACTGCTTTTTGAACCTGTTATCATTTGCGTACACAATCTTATTAGAACACCCAAAGCACATCCAATAATGTGCAATGTTTTAGTTTGAACAGCAATTTAGCGCTCGTTATTTGGGATCTTAGTAGATCAGGCCCTGTATGTTTAGAAAGTGAAGCTTCACCTGCTCAGCAGCAGCTGGGTTTGGGTTTGTGGGTGTTTTGAGAGAGTCTTGTAGATTTATAAAAGCTGCTGAAACAAAAAGGATTCACTTTCAGACTTTTCTTGTTTCTTTTTTTTATTAAAACCGCTGAGTCTGGTATTATGGTAAATGATTGTTTTGTACTTACATGACTTGTTCTCTTCCAAAGCTGCAGCTGTTATTGGTGAGCTCCTTGGGGATCCAACCAGATTCTAAAACAAGAGTACAGCAGACGGCACATTATGAACCTACAACCTTCTGGTTTAACAACCTTTTTATGGAGTTCAGCTTGTGCTTCAGTTGAATTAATAACCCATTATTGTTTTTCATCAATGATTCATTTAAAGTTTAACAAATTTACGCCTCTCAAAATCAAATAAACCAATAACTGTTTACCTCACAGGTTGTTTCCACTGGTCTAACATCTCTCATTTCTTCTTTTCTCTTCTTTTTTATTTCCTGCAAACAATTCTGAATTTCTCGAAGCAGTTGGGATTTCTGTCCATCCTTTGCAGCCAGTAATAGTGAATCTTTTCTTGATGAGACCACAGCTGGGGGCTCCATGACCGTCCTGCTCACCTGAAAAGACTTATTTTAGTTTTACATAGAGTTTTTTTTGTTGTATCTTTAAAAGTAGTAGTTTCAATAGAGTACAATTCTGGTACAGATACCAGCATCTTTACAAGAACTTGTACAAAATGCCCTGATACTCAGGGACCGATACCAAAACCAATATTGATACTGGATCCATAGGACTTTACATTAAAGAAATGAATCATTGTGCAATGTTTAAGTTCTAAGTCAGTAAGTACTCTGTATCAGCAAGTACCCAAACTGGCGTACTTGTACTCGGGTTGTGAAAAAACAGTCTCGGGACACCCCTATCAAACAAGATAGGGAATTAAAATTTTATTATAGGCAGTAAAATACGAGTACCTGATGTTTTTCCTTTGGTCGGACATCTGGTTCTGGGTGCATGATCTGTGGATCTCCTCTGACCAAAAGCTTTACCTTAAAATATTGAAGGAAATTTTGTGACAGTTTTAATTTAGTTTTATTTGTATAATTTTATTCTGGTTTTTATCACTTTGTATTTGCTCAGAACTTTGTTTGAAAATGCTTAATAAATAAATATATTGTTAGTATTAATTATTAATTATTATTATTAGTAGTAGTAGTAGAAGTAGTAGTAATTGTAGTATTATAATCATTATCCGACATTCAGCTAAATAAATGTTACTTCTAAAAATAATCAAGCATGGTAACATATGCAAAATGTACGAAAAATAATAATAATAAACAGAATAATTGGACCTTAATTACTTTAAAAACAATGGTAACCAACAGTTAATTACCTGGGATGATGTTTGATGCTTCCTGTTTCTTTGGGCTGTTGATGTGATCCAAGGATCCCCACTGTAAAACCTTTTCGCCTGAAAAAAAAACACCACAGAAAAGGTCTGTCTCTCCATCTGTTCAGGTGTAACTTGGGGTATAAAAGTTTCTATAAATCCACTGTAATTTCCCTTCATGGGATCAATAAATTATCATTCATTAATTCATTCATTCACTCATTCATTCACTCCACCTGCTTCTCAGAGTAGAAATCCCAAATCTCCTCAACTGGCTTTACAGAGCGACTCGTTGAGGTTTGGATAGACACTCCTGGACGTAAACATGCTATAGCAAAAAGAGATTCCCATTTTCCCAAATCAAATGGCTAAAACAAATGTAATTTTCTGTTTATTAGGCTGCTATTCATACGTGATTTTGGCTCTTCTTTTATTCTGGTAGTTTTCTCAAACTTAGGTAATCTGTCAGCACTCCGGTTGTCCTCACCCCCTCCATTGTCTAAAGTGTCCTGAAAAATATGTTGTAAACAAGATGTTAAAAAAAGGACTTAAATGATGACTTTTCAGCTGTCATACCTCCTGCTTTTTAACTTCTTTCTTCATAGGAGGGTGTTGTTTGTAATTCTTTTCCTCTTTCCAGAAATCTTTCCAGATGTACTGCTCAGTCTTTGGGATCCTTGCTCCCTTCGATGTGCAGCCTTTCTTCCCCTGGTGGATTCTCAATCCCCGATAAGTCGTCATGTTGGTCCAGCCACAGTGGCAGACTTGAAGACTCACGTCTGAATGGCATTCTCTGCTTCCTGCTCAAGATAGAAGTCATAAATCAGTTCTTGGATCAGTAAAGAAACTCCTAATAATTTGAAAAGCCCACCAGTCTTGTCAGAGGAGTGGACATCCAGACTGAGGTCCATTTTAAAGTCTACATATCCTGCAAACCCCCACAGGTTCTGCTGTTCAGTTTCTGCGATCCTCGTCCCCGATGGTGTGCATCCCATCATCCCCTGGTGGGTCCTCAGACCCCGGTAGCTCGTCACTTTTGACCAGCCACAGTGGCAAACTTGGAGACTCATATCTGCTGAGACAAGTCACTTAACATTGTACCTCTGGACTTGCTTTTCAAGGTTGATGACATTGTGCTTTTAGTGCAAGAACTTTAAAGTAGACATAGAGTTTAGAGTTGTCCCCCTCCTACAATGCTGTTATTGCAAGTATGACTCAACCTCCTGTGAGCAAAAGGTGTGAATCAGAGCCCTAACGATAGTCAGGTGATGAGGCTCATGATCCTCTATGAACAATAGAGCCAATCAAGGCACTAACAACCTATAGTTTGGCTGATGGTCCTCTTTTACATGTGACCAACCTGTTTGTCCTCCATGTGGAGGCAGTGCTTATAAGGCTGAGTTCACCTCAAACTCCTCAGACTGAAGAAGTCTCTTGGAGGAGAGACGAAAGGTTTCATTAAAGAAGAACCCGTCCAGAGGACCTACTTATTTTTTCTTTTTGATTTTTCTACCTGGACTACTGAGGTGCATCAGGACAGATCTCCAGAGTAGTATCTGAGAGTTAAAATCTTTGTCCAGAAAAGACTGTCCAGAGGTTCGTGAGATATTTTGCTAACAAACACACACACGTAAATACCACAGTACAACTATGATCAATGTTAGCTCAACATCTGTAAATTTGATTGAATTTCAAACACTTTTGTCTTTTCTAAAGTCAGCTGGCTGTAGTAGTCATCTTGAAATTGGTTGGCTCCAAAAGGTAAGCTGTAGGTGTGAATTTAAACTTTCATTAAAATCTGTTCACAGATTCATGAAACACGGTACAGTCAAACTAATACACAGACACACACTGGAAAACACCTTATGATGGGCTTGACATTGTTTCATGATGACTGCAGAGATTTTCACAACAAAATAAGTTAAAGTATTTTGTTTAAAATCTTCAGTAAAAAAACTTTTTAACTGTCAAAAATCAATCATGCATGTTAAAAGAACCATGACATCCTGTTCTGCAGAACAAATGCAAACCTGCAGTAACCCCACATAAAAACACAGAAAGTGGCACTTTGGTTGTAAAAATAACTAACTAAATAAGTTAATTAATTAATAAAATCTTGATCAAACCGGTTTTTATGACTCAAAACAAAAACAATAAAAAAAAACAACAATACTGTTTCTGATGCTGCTTTGAACTAAAATAAACATTTTCTGTAGGCTCCAATCAGGTTGATGGGTTAACTTTCTCTCACGCGCAGGCAGCTCAACAAATGGCAACAATAAAAATGTATCTTACCTTTTACCTCTAGTGCTGTTCATAAACAAACCTTTGTCTCTGCTGCAGCGGTGATGGCTCTGAAGGACCTCTGTTGAGCTTTCTGTTTCGTTTCTCCTTTCTCTCACGTGTGAGTCAGGAGAAAAAAAACCCGCCATCCGCCCTCAATCTTTCGCCCTTTTCAAATATGGCAGACCATTTGAGCATTTATTGATAAACGTGAAAGTGCAAGAACAAAATAGTAAATTATGCGGAAAAAAGTCAAAGTTGGCTTTGTTTTTAAAATTGACTTTATTTATTTGAGGATAGTAAAAAAAAATATATATATATTTTTGAGAAATAAATTGTAGATAAAAGTTATTTGAGTTAATCATCAGAACTCAGAGGAGTTTTGGAGCAACTTAAAGAGTACAGATCATTTGAAAAAGTGGGTTCAGAGAAAGATTGTGAACAAGACAGTTAAGTCACACAACGATTAACATTTTACCTTTTGTAGACACTTTTTAATGACTTTGCTTTGGAAAAATTGTTTTTAGTTTTTTACCAGATGTATGATGTACATTTTTCTTGGAAGTACTGCAGCTAGCCGCTACACCGAAGTTACTATAGAATTAACTGCAAATAATTATGAATGTAAAATTGATTAATTAATAATTGTTTCTAAAAATCAGTTTATTATAATTATTATTGTTGCAATCCACTTTGGTTTTGTCTCTGTACAATCCAGCCATTAAACATTTTGGAAAAATTATTTAAGTATATTTTTTCAATTAAGGTTGAATAAAGTGCTCTTTACATCAGGTATTACTGCTTGATAATTTTTCACAGGAACACAGCAGTGCATATAAGTAAAATGTGTTACCTTTACTCAATTTAACAGAGCAAGTAAATTTCATTAAACCTTTTTTTTGCATGTATGATCCCCGTTGCCTATGATCCACTGTACCTACATTACTCCAGACAATCCCTGCTCTGTTTTCCGTGTATGTTTCATTTGTGTTCAAAGAAATGTGAAAGGGGAGCCAAGCATCTTTTATTACTTTCATTATTAATTCTGGGACAACAAAAATGCTGGAAATACAGGGATGACACGGAAATACACTTCAAAGATGAATGTAAATTAAATATATGGCATTTAAAACAGACACACCCATGTCCACATACAAAATATTATTTTTGTTACCATTAGTTTATGACCACACATTACTTCAAATGTAAACAACCAATACACCAATAATTGTAAAAATGGCAGACAGTGTTATTTGAGTTAACCATCTGCGTT
>JARVJO010031136.1:0-10253 GCA_031762555.1 Cynodonichthys magdalenae | reverse complement strand
TATGTTAGAAGTAAGATTTTAAATTCTATTCTGGATTTGACAGGGAGCCAGTGGAGAGAAGCTAAAACTGGAGAAATGTGATCTCTCCTTCCAACTCTGGGTGATGTATTTATTTTGTATGTACAAGTTCTTACATAATTCCAGTGTTTTATTTTTAGGTAATTAAACACTGCTGTTGTGATTGGAGGGCTGGTTCTTTCCTGTAATGTTTATTTTAAACTCACCTTTTTCACTCTTTTTCCCACCAGCCATAGAAAGCGCATCTTCAAGTCCAAAACCTCCTTTTTCTTGCTCTCCTCCTGCACCTTGATCTTGACCTCCTTCTTTTACCTGCTCGCCTTGTTGCGGTTTCTTTTCTCCTTTTCCACCCATGACTTTGGTCACCGTGTCCTCCACCAGTTCACCTGCAGAACAGCACCAGGTGAGTGCACACTTTAACAGACAGGTAAATCAACCCTCAGGGTTTGTTTCTATAACCTGTTGATCTCAAACCTGTGTGAAGGTTGAACTGAAGACTAAAGATTCATGGAGAAGTAAATGTATTTTTCGTGTCTTGAAACGAACTGTTTCAAACACCAACGGTTTGTGACGTCTCAAACCGTACACCCACCCACCCCAACCTGAGCTCAGCCCCTCACCTGGAAACCCAAGGTGAAGCTCCGCCCACTTCTTCACAGAACAAAAGTTTGTTCTGCTGTTTTTACAACAGTCATGGAGAACAGAGATGCCTGGATTAATTATATGTTTATTTTTGATGGTAATGTTCTAGCAATATGGACAAAGAATGAAATAATTTCACAGACTCCGGTAAAAACTACTACCAGGAAAGTTCTGTCCCTATTGTTCCTCACAAATCTGCAGATTATGGCAAAGTAAGTGATGTCTTGTGTTTAATATTGCTGTTTGGTATGAACATGATTTGTTTTTTAGCACAAACTAATGTTAAAAGCGCTGCCGTGAGGAAGCGAGCAGCTTTGCCTTTCTCGTTTCCACCAGGCCCTCAGGAAGCAGTGACAGTTGGCCTCCCGGGCATCAAGGTGCCTGACTTTGGTCTGTCCCTACCAAGCCCTCGCCTGGGGTGGATGTACTGCTCACAGCCTGTTTACTACTGTAGTACCATTGTACACTGGCAGCTGAGAGTGGTTGTAGATTGGGAAGAGGAGAGAGAAATTCAGCCAGGGTGGCTGATTTGGTGTTTGAAAGACAGGCTGATTGACTAGATTATGAAAATAAGTCGGTCTTTTAAATAATGCTTATTTGTACATCACCTACTTCATCAGAAGTAAAATGACACAATAGTGATAAAAGGATGTACTGTACGCCTGTGGGGGTCCAGACCTGGCACTAGATACAACTGAGCCAATGAGAATTTTAGCATGTGCACTCCATTTATTGGAGAGAAAACCATCAGAGACACACTTGGGTAAAAAATACAAAATACCTTCATTTGGATGTTGAAACAGGAGAAGAAAAGGAAAGTCTGTTTTTTTTAGTTTGCAAAAATGTTGGGACTGGACAGCTTGAAAGGAAAATGGAAGGAAAAGCAAGTGGGGAGCAGAAGGATGTAGGATGAGTCTAATCCCTAATCTAATGAACACACTCAACAGAGACGACATCATCAGGAAACTGTTGGACAGGTGTTTGTGGGATCAATGTTTGAAGGAATATGCAGAGTATTTCTGTTTGATGTTACTGGAGCGACAGGAGGAGGAAGAGTTCTGATGAAGTGGCTGGTTTTTCTTGAAGTGCTGGGAGGATGAGAAATGTGCCAACTGAAGTCTCTGTCTAAGGCGTTCTCATAGTAAAGCTGTAAAGTAACTAATAAAATTGAGTTCAACTGGTTGGGTTTGTTTGTGGTTAATAATGCAGACTAAAAATAAACAGTCATTTTCCTTTAGGGAAGGAGATAAATGTGTCCTCCACCCCTTCCATCACCAGTCAAAAGAAAACAATAGAAGGTGGAGCTAAGGTCATAAAAAAATTGCCTGCAGGTGAAAATGATCTGAATGTTTTACTGCTTGTCCATTAACCCTTTCCTTTCTCAGGCTTTTAAAACTGACAGCTCTGCAGAAATGCTTGAAGTAAACACAACTGGTAAAACACAACAGTTTTTAAACCATCTCAACAAGGTGAAGAATGTAGAACAGTTGTTCTACAGGTTCAGTAATTTTCAAACAATTAGCTATTCCTTTTTTCACACGCTTTAAACACTGTGGCTTAAACAATGATGCATCTAATTTATGAAATTTTATTTTACTGGGCTGACACACAGGTGCAAGGCAGTCTGTCAGTCATCTTTAAGTGTAAGCAAAATGATAGAATAGATTGATTGACAGTTTTCTGAGCTGTGGGTTTTTTGTGTGAATCACTTTTACAGTCAGTGTCACTTCACGTTTTGTTCCTCTTCATGAAGTAATTAAGAATAACTTTGGCAAATTTCTTTCTGAAAATCACCTTTCACTTTCACCTCACCCATTTCCAAGTCTTTGTTTTGCTGCATTTTTGTTTCTTTGACATAATTGGGGTTAGAGTTAGGCTAACTGATGTTCTGTGTGAATATAGAATAGAATAGAATAGAATAGAACTTTATATCATGTTAGAATGTGGACACCTGCAAGCTTATAGACAAATGTGGTTTATTTATATATATACTTTTAATCCTTGATTTGAATGCACAAAAGAGAAGGCACCTATGTTTCCATAGTAACTAGTCCTTTAAAACTAACCTGATTCTCATACCTGTGGCATTGATTTAGAGCCCTGTTTTCACTACGTAGGCCACTGCCTGACTCTGAGCAGTCAAAGAAAAAGAATTATTGGGGACCCTCATACAAAGAACATGCAGGTTTGACTAAAGCTCAGCATTTTTTGGAGAGAGCAATGGGCCCACTTACAAGGCCCCCGCTCATTTGGGTTCTTTATCCACCCCGACTCACCAAACCCAATCTGTTATTAGTCAGTGGTCACTCTGATGAGAAATAAGTCTGTTTCATTCAATTATTCAATGTATCTGCCTCATTTTTTTTTACTTTGCATTAAAATATCACAGAATTAATATATTTAAATGAAGTTATACAATCAGCTTCAAATGTATTTTACATCTCAGAAACTGTAAGGAAATCATTATGCCAAGCCCATCTATATATATCTTTTTCACAAGATTATTGGTTTTATTGTCACTGAGTCAATATCTATATTGGATATGAACTAACTCCTGGAGTCAGAATTCAGTCGACAGAATTTCTTATTATTCCAAACAAATATTTTCTGACCGACACTCACCTGCTTTCTGTCCAGCCATTTTCGCGATCCCTCCATCACCTTTCATGTTTTGCAGGAAGTTGGCCATGTCTTTGGTAGAGTGTCTTCAGACTGCTGCTCTGCAGTATCAGGCTTCAGTTTTATTCTTGCAGGTGTATTATCCCTTGCAGGTGACACCCAGCAGAAGAATCAGGCGTGGCGACGCCCAACCGGTCACACAGGTCTGAAAGCAGGAAGATAAAGAATTTAATTTAGGTTTCACATGTAAATGTTGTGAGTCAGTGTGTGTGTGTGTTGGGACTGTTTCTGCTGCAGGTATCAACTGCAGGTTGGGCCACAAATGTCAGACATTTCTTTTAATGTTTCTTTCTGCAGTATTTTTTTTGAAAATATAAGATTAAAAAAGTTTCCAAAAACATTTAGAAAATAAATCAACTGGACTTCTATTCTGTCCATGCCTCCTCACAGACAAATACTTAACACCTCAAGGACAAACTGAGAAAGCTCTCTAGACTGGAAACATCTTTATCTACAGAATAAAATACAACATAATAGAAGAATAGAATTGCTTTGTCATTTTAAAAAAGCTTTTGAGGGGATTTGCCATGTCCCGGATGACTGAGAATCTACACCAGCGAGTTACATGAGATAAGATTTTTAAAGATAAAAATCTTCACTGGGATACAGTGGAAGCCAATGAGAGTTTGGTATCATAAAACGCTGGTTGATAAAACCTTTTCTATGACCTTTGCTGCCACCTACTTGTCACAAATTGCTCCTGAAACTTTTCCCCATCCACCCCATTTTCTCTTCTTTACCACACTCTTGTTCCTGGACAGTTCCCCCTAAATACTGGAAGTTCAGCACCTTTCTGACCTCTGCTCCTTGTAACCACTGTTCCACCTCCCTCCCTCTCATTCACACCTGTGACCTGTCTTGTTATGGTTGACTTTCATTTCTCTTCTTTCAAGCGTTTACTTTCACCTCTCCAAGTTCTCTTCCACCTGTTCCCTGTTTTTAACACTAATCACAACGTCACCTGAAACCATCAGACTCTATAGGGATTTCTGCCACTACCAAGGCAAAATAAAGGGGTCTCAGAGCTGGCCTTAGCTTACATGCTGATCTAATTGTTGTGTTTGAGGTGACCCCTGAAGAAGACAGGAGTTGAAAAAATAAATATTTAAGAACCACATTGAAGCATCTGTAACTATAGCAACATTAGATTTGAGCTGTCTGATGTTTGTGTTTTCTATGTGTTTAGCTGGGTGTGTCTGCCAAATATAAAACACACCTAAGCCTGCAGCAACACCTGAGCTCTACAGCCAATGAGATGGCAGCACAGACACCTGATGCTCCTCATTTCCACCATCAACCGTCATCAACCTCAGAGTAAGGAGGTGAGGCAGACTGGTTGGACAAGCTCATAAACGGGAAAAACCCACACTGTAGATATGTTTGAATGGCTTTTTTTTGTTTACAGTTGAAATTAATTAATGAGAAGAACATTGTCACAACTCAACTTACTCAGCTTCTATTCTCTTAAATTTACATTTATTTGTAAAAATCTTGCACATATAACCTACAGAGCTACATCCTAACACTAAGGACAATGATTTTAGACCAGTTGCCCTTATTCAGGGGAACAAGATTTAATAGTGAGAATGCTTCATAGCATTCACACTACTGAGATCAATCTTTTCTTCTGTACGTTTTTTGGCACCTAACTCATCCTACAATTTTTGTGCTATTTTGTTCTATGTTCAGCTCATTTAGGATATTCCAGCCATGACTTTTGGTATTTCAGCTATTTCACTTTTTAGGCCACTTTTTTCCAATTGAAAATAAATGGAGCTATATTCAACATCCTTAAAACCCTTAAAAAAGTTTCTAAATCTTTACAGTACCTTACACAGTTTGTTCTGCCTATGCTCTTTTTAACTTCCTTATGCTAGTTTTAGCTTCTTTTTTGCTAATTTTAGCTATTTTCTGCTATTTCAGCTAAAATTTTACTTCTTTCTGTTATTCTTCTGCTTTTTTCTATTGTTTTGTGTTTTTTATACATCTTACAGATACTTTCTGCTCTATTCAGCTTTTTGTTGCAATTTTAGCTAATGTTTAGCTATTAGCTAAAGTTCACATTTTTAAGCTAAATACATGTTTTTTTGTAGCTATGAAAACTTATTTCTGCTAAGTTCAGCAAACTTGTGCTTCCCTTATGCTAAATAAAACATTTCCAATTATATCTTAGCTGTTTTACTGAAAACTCCAGCGGTTTTGTCTATTTTACCACATTATCACACAACACTCTTACACTATTACAACATTTTTACCATCTGGGTGCTAATTTCAACCTGTGTCTGCTACCTTTAGCTTATTTTTATGCTAAATTTCAACTGTAAACAAAAAAAAGCCATTCAAACATATTTACAGTGTTGGTTGTTCCCGTTTATGAGCTTGTCCAACCAGTCTGCCTCACCTCCTTACTCTGAGGTTGATGACGGTTGATGGTGGAAATGAGGAGCATCAGGTGTCTGTGCTGCCATCTCATTGGCTGTAGAGCTGCTATTTTCTAAGTTTTTGTGCTTTTTTGATATTTCTGCTTCTTACAGTTGCTTTCTAACATTCAGCTATTTTCTGCATTTTAGCTAATGTTTTGCTGGTATTAGCTAAAGCTATCTTTTTTAAGCCAAAATTACATTTTGGTAGCTATTTTAGTTTTTTGCTTAGTTCAGCAAACTTGTGCTCCTTTTACTTATTTGTGCTTATTTAAGCATGTTCAACCACAGTTCAGCTGTTTTACTGCACATTTTAGCTGTTCTAGCCATTTTACCACAAATTGTCACTTTTTTAATCTCTTATGGGTTCTTCTGCTAATTTGATGTAATATGTAACATAATGAGCTACAAATTAGTATATTAGTAGCTGAGATTTTGCTCTATCACAAATAGTAGCTGAAAAAAAAATCCAAAATGGCCACCAAAGCTAATTTCAAATATCTTAAATCCAAACAATGTTTATTATAATGAGTTAAAAACTGGTAAACTACTAGCTTAGAATGAGCTGTGTCACAAACACTAGCCGAAAAAAAAAAATCCAAGATGTCCACCAAAGCTAGTTTCAAAGGGTTTTATTTCATCCAGTGTTATATATATTGATCTAAAAATTGAGATATTGGTAGCTGGGAGCAAAGTTTGTCACCTACTGAAGCTGAAAAAAAAATCCAAGATAGTAGCCAAAGCTATTTCAGCTACTTTTGTCCCATTGAAAATAAATGGAGTTCTTTCAACATCCTTAAAAGTCTTCAAATTGTTTCTAAATCTTTACCAAACCTTACATGTTTTCATCTGGTTTTGCTCTTTTTTAAGTAACAATTTAAGTAACTTTTTTAAGTAACAATTCTAGCCACTTTTTTGCTAATGTGAACCATAACTATTTTAGTCATTTGTAGACATTTTCTAAGTCAACTGTATCCGAGGTCTATGGAAGCCAAGAACGGCCATTTTTCGCTTTTAATTATTTTTCATGGTTTTCCTTATAACAAGGACCGTTTTCTCGAGATAACGAGTTAACTATGTTGTTATAACGAAATAACAAGGAGCATTTACTCTAAATAACGAGTTATGGTTTTCCTTGTGTATCATTCAGTAACCGTGGTGACGGCCCAATCCCCTCAGCTGGTGACTGATAAAAGTTTATTATATTATCAAGATCACTGTATAAACAGCTGATGATCTTCAGTTGGGCCAGCTGTCTCCTTAGATCAGTGGTTCTCAATTCCGGTCCTCGTAACCCACTATCCTGCATGTTTTAGTTGTTTCCCTGCTTTGGCACACCTGATTTAAATGAATGAGTGATTGACAGGCTTCTGCAGAACTTAAAGACCTGAGTTATTTTGAGGGAAGAAAAAATTTACACTATTATATAAGCTGCACATAAACAACTTTTTTCATTGTGTCAAAGTGTCATTTTGTCAGAGTTTTCCCATGAAAAGATATACTTAAATATCTGCAGGAATGTGAGGGGTGTACTAACTTTTGTGATACACTGTAACTGACAGCATCTTTGTTTTAAAAACTGTAAAAATCACAATGCTAGCATAATCATATAGAAAAGGTATAAAATGTTCAGAGTCCATGTTTATTGTTCCACAAAGCAAACCACAGATTTAGTAAATCATAAGTTTGTTTTTCTGTATCTGTTTTAACATCTGTGATTGATAACTTGGCTTCTTTTTCAGAAATTCAGAGGGAAGTCATATTTCCACAAGGTGAAATGTCAGTGTTCTAAAATTCACTAACATTCACCATTTTTTGATTTATCTTTTTCTCAAAAATTCTTCATGAAGACAAAGATACTGGCACGATTAATGTCATATTTTGTTTAATGACGGTGGAAATTTTAAGTCTCGTTCACTAAATGTTAATTTACAATGTAGCATTTTTGTTGTTTTGTCAACAGGTGAACACAAACTTTCCACCAGGCCAGTAAACTTCACTATTTCATATGGTGTCTGTGCACTTAGTGTAATGTCAGTCATTCCTAAAACAACAACTGAAAAAACAAAATTAACATCTGGAAACTTAGAGACTGGATCTAATACTATTTCTCAAATACAAATACAAATCTGCAGCTTGGAAACCATCAGAAAGTTGCAGAGATTGCTGATGTCTGAGTCACATGGAGTTGTAAGTCTAAATGTAGAGTCTGTAACACACAGCTGTGCATCGTTGCTGTCTAATGTAATCCCTGGTTGAGTAGAGATCTGGGAACATGTACATGATTATAGGTCGGCCACTTGGTACTCTGATGGTCGAATGACGTGATGTGAATCCCACACGGAGGTCGTCTCATCCAGCTCATCCTCACAAAACAATACAGTGCAGGAAAACATCAAGTGATGCCATAAAAATGTATCCTTCATTTCAGTAAATGAGATGAGTTTTGATTTTAAATTGGAAGAAAAAATTTAAGAATTATATGATTTGCTCATGTTTGAAGAACCCAATTATAGCTTTAATTTTCATTTTCTAGTCATTTTATTTGTTATTACAAATTATAAACAACTCAAAACAATATAACTAAATGTCTTAATTTTGATTTTACTTGTCAAATATTTATATTAATTAAAACATGAGTGTGAGTATGTAGCATCTACTAAGTGGAGGTGAGTGTGTAGAGTAGAACCCTCTGAAATTAGTGGCCTGTTTTGAGGATATTTCTGATCCAAATTATTCATTTGAACCTGTGGACAAAAATATTTTCTCTATCTAGTTCGTTCTATCTCTTCTTGCATTGTGTAAATATGGACTTGAGCACCTATATTTATAAATGGAGACACTGCATTATTGTTAAGTAAATTTCTTAATTTCATTTAAAAAACAAAGTATATCCAATAGAAAACAAAGAAAACACACAAATCAAAATAAAATGAAAGGTAGCAGAAGAAGAATAAATCTTATGTCTGACCCTTTTATCCCCAAAATATATTCACACAAAAAATTATTTACAAAAACCAATACTAAATAAAACATTATAAACATCAATTCATATAGATTCACTTTATATTTTTCCATTTACCTTCAAGAAACTAGCTTTTATCTATCTTTTAAATATGTACATAGATCTGGTGTTTTTAACATCATCCTCCAGACCATTCCACAATCCTATACCCTGAATTAAAGTACAGCTTTCTTTCAAACTAGTACAAAACCAAGGCTTCACCAACATACCTTTGTCAGGCAACTATACACATAATCAATGAAGTTTACAGTAAATATGTTACCTTTACTTATTAAATTGAGTTGAACCCATTGACAATATTTTTTAAGTAAACTACTAGCCTTCCTCTGTGTTTTAGTACATCATCCCATTTTCAGCACCATGGAGAGCGCAGCCTGAAGCACCCTGAAAATAAGTTTAGGACATTCTTATTTGCCATGTTATTTAGTGGAATATGATCAACTTTAGGCCTACTGATAGTAAAAGGATCAGTCAATTTTTTATTTTGGCAAACTGTTTGTCCAGAAAAGTAGCAATGCACTTCATATTCCTCAGCATAGCTGACCTGTTGAATAGGCTACTTACTGTGTTTTATTTATCTGCTTAATTCTGAATCAGCAACATAAACAACCAAAGAGAAAAGAAAAGTCAGAGAGAATTTTTGCCACAGGAGATGCAAAACACCCACTGAGTGACAGTGTGATTTTTGTGTGCGCTGCACTTTTTAATCTTTTACTTGCGCTTAAAACTCATTTGTCATTTTTTATCATTTTGCAATTTGCATGTTTAATTACTTTAACAAATAAAAACATAAAGCCTTGCTGGCTCCTGACTTCCTTAAAACTGTATTTTTCTATGAAATTCATGAGCCAAGGACAAACGAATGGGCAAATACTTTATTACAATATAAATAAGTTGAGGTTTTACAAGGATTGTTTTAAGCAGTTTGTAATTGTAAAAACATAACATATCTGACTCTTACCTGTATGATGCCCAGGAAGCAGAACTGAACAAGACTTTTGTCCAAATATGCATTGTAGTACAAGCCACGATCCTTAAGATCAACCAAGAGAGAAATGTAGAACTCCATAGACTCCTTCCTGATAAATCCCCACCAGCTTTCAATTTTCTGGTTTGATGGGCTTGCCCCTTCAAAATAGCTGTCAATGTCAGAGTCATCATCCGTATATCACCGCAGGAAATGTTAAAAATCTCTTACTCTCACATTTTACGTGCCCTGGTCACCTCTGACAATCCATGGGCAGCCATCTGTTCTCTCAACTGCCTCCATAAAGTAGCCTCCAAAGAATTTTGGTGATGAACGTGTTCATTCAGATGATTTTCCTTAAAAAGTCGTCATGGCAGCCATTGATTCAAATACCAAATAGCTTTAATTTATCATGTGAGTCTAAATTGAATGAATGACTTTTTTTATTTCAGACAATTAACAAATTTAAATAATAAATAAATCAATTTCAGAAATGCTTCTA